>JASTWP010001175.1:0-86518 GCA_030770255.1 Temnothorax ravouxi
GGTTATTATCTGAAACGACGACAGCGTAACTATCTTATTAATCACTATAAATATGATGTCAATACGTGGCCGGAAAATTATTTCTTTTCATTACTGCTTATGTTTAAACTATGGCGGAAACTGGAAGATCTTAAAAATGGATGTGATACTTATGGGGAATCATTTCACAAGGGAAAGTTAGATCTTGAGAAAGCATTGGATTATTGTGAAAAATTAGAGAAATTGCAAAAAGCATTTGAAACTGCGCAGCAATTGGTTCAGCAACGTTTAGATGATATAGAAAAACAGCACGAGTCTCAAGATGATCCTGATAATCCAATAGGTGTTCAAAATATTGAGGCTGGTGAAGCAATGCAAGATTTTAAGGATCTTTGTGAAAAATTAGTTCAGGAAATTGATGTATCTGAAATGATTTCAAATTTGAACGCAGATCAAAGAAGAGTATTTGACGAAGTGATCGACACCGTAACATCGCCGGATAATAAACATTACTAGAATTCGTTAGTGGAGAAGGAGGTACTGGCAAAAGTTTCTTAATAAAACACTTAAATGCTGGATAAAACAAAATCTCAATAAGGATACCGTTGTAGCAGCACCTACTGGTATAGCAGCGTTCAATGTCGGAGGTTTGACCACTTACAGAATGGTGCAGTTACCCGTTACACATGGTGATACTCTCAAGTATACACCATTATTTGATCACGTTTTGAAAGTTTTACGGGCAGATCTCAAAGATGTTATTCTTATTATAATTGATGAAGTGTCAATGATATCTAATTTAAATTTAGCATATATACATTTACGACTATCTCAAATATTCAATACCACTGAAGATGGTTGGTTTGGTCAAAAACATATTCTTTTATTTAGAGATCTGCTTCAATTACCTCCTGTACGTGAAAATTTTGTCTTTGTTCCATTATCAAAAGCAGAATATGGAAAATATATTGGCTGTGTGGGGACTACTGATAAACAATGGTTGTGGCAAAAAATTTCAATATGATGAATTGACGATCAATATGCGTCAGCAAGGAGACGAATCTTATCGTGAATTACTCTCAAGAGTTCGTATTGGTTTATTGACAAAATTTGATTTAGAGATTCTCGAAAAAAGAAAAATATCTTTTAAAGGCGAGTCTTTCGAAACAAGATTATACAAATTATGTAATCTTATTGATAAAGATTGCCATTTGACACCGTTTGTTTACCGCCTACTTGTCATATGTGCGATGTTCTTAACGCTGCAATGTTAAGTCGTATTGATTTAAAAGAAATATTATTAATTGCTGAAGATACGCTCGAGTGTAATAAACTGTGACGTGACAAGTCGCGTTTCACTCTCCGGACGGGCTCGGCCGAGGGGAATTTGGAGATGCTCCCTCGCGCGGAGCGGGGGAAGGGTCCGAACATTAACTTTAGCATTTAAGTTTGTAGGAAAGATTGCCAGGGATGACCGGAGCGCGTTTTGTAACGGCCATGAGCCGCAACGAGGGAAATCCAGAGGACTAGGAGACGGCTGGGAACACGTGGCTGTAGATCGGGCCGCGTCCGCGCCTCCCCGTGCGCCCCGGCGGGCGCCCAGGGAGATTGGAGATACGACACCGCGCTCGGCAACAACGGCCAGTGACAACCACAGACGCCCGGGGGAACGCCCTGAGCTGCCAAAAAGGCCAGGGCGAACGGAACGGCACGAGGAAGGTACCGTCCTCATGACCGTCGCCCCCAAGGGTGCAGGCGACGTGGCCATGGCCCGGCCAGCCAGGCTCACGTTACGCCGGGATACGAGTCGCGGCCAGGAACAGCCGGATTCGTTTGGGCAGGCCGCGCCGAGATGGAGGCGCGAGCAACAGCGTCGCCGAGAAGGAGGCGCGAGCAACAGCGCCGAGGCGGAGGCGCGAGCAACAGCGTCGCAGCAGTGGAGGCGCCGTGAAGGAACACCGGCGCGAACAAGTAGAGACGGCGCTCGGATTGGCGGGAGCGCGCGGAACGCACAGAGTGCGCAGGCGCGGGGAGCCGGCGCGAGCCCGATCCGCCATTATCCCAGCACTGTCGTGCCAGCCGCTGTCGGGAGCGCATCTCCTGCCTCCAGGTGGACCTCCCGGACGCATCGAGCAGCGAATCTCTTGTAAGGTCACCACCCTGGCGTCTCTGCGGTAGGAACGAGAGCTCGCTCGAGGCGTTGGCCCCGGAAATCCCTGTTACCTCGACGTGGCCGAGAGGGACACGTGCGAGCGCTTTAATCTCGATATCGACAGGATCGCGAAGATCCTCACGCCGGGGCCTCGCCGAGGGTGAGTTCTCCCGTACTTCGAGATCGTAGGGGACCCTCCCCGGGAATGCCGCCGCGGCCGACAGTCATGTGCGTGCGTTTTCTGTAGAGTGTCGTTTTCGTGTGTTGTGCGCGATCGGGCGGCTAGCGACGGCGGGAGTCGCGCCGGGAAGATCGCGGTAATAAATGTGTTAGGCGGGTGCCGAGTGGCCAGGTATTTTGGAGGGCACTCGACCTCGTTACTGTGACGCCACGCATTCGGGCTGTGGAGGCCGGGAATTGGCGTTGGTTGCGATCGTCGGGATCGACGTGGCATCGCGGAATCACCGGACTTAGTATGAGACGGGATTCGCGTGGCTGACCGCGGGATCGTCCGCGATACGCGCCTAATTTCGTGTTTCGTGTTGCGTACGGGATCCTAAACGCCCGAGTGCCGTCGGCAAAAGTCCTATTAGTTTTGTGTACGTGGCACGTGGCCGCGCGTTGTATAGTTTCCGTCCGTGCGAAATCGTCGAGTCGAACTCGCGATAAGACTTCGTTAATTGCGCTGCTATTTTCGATTTGCGCTTTCTCGCGATACTCCTCTTGTGCGGAGGATTTACGTAGTCTCTAAGTATTCGCGTTGGCGTTCGTGGATACTCGCGTTAATATCGCGCAAAGCTGGCGTGTTTGTCAGGTATGTGTGCTAGCCGTCCGGCTACACATTCGCGTTCGTCGTATTGCGGCGACCTTCAAGTATTCGCGTTCGTTACCTCGTTTAATTATTAAGTATCGCGCTACCGTAGATATTGTACATATTCCGACTGATTTCGCGTATCTCGTCTATGATTTTACTTTTATTTCATATATTCTATTTGTCCTGTTGCTATTTCTAATATGTTCTTCTCAAATATATTAATTTCTATTTTATTTATGTGTGTGCTCTAATTGCGTATCGCCCCGCTCCAAATCCCCGCCAGCCGAAAGCCCAGCCCTGAGTATACGGGCAAATTCGCGGATAAAGTAGTAATAGTCTTGTGTTCGGTGGCGTGCTTGGTCACGCCTGGCGCCCATAATAAGTGAAAGAAGTGTTTCGGTAAGTTAATCCCCGATAGCCCTCCTCCGGATAGCGAGACCGGCGGAAAAAGCGTCGCAAAACATATAATAAAAAAAGTAAAAAAAATTGACGGATAATGATGATGATAATACTAGAACAGCTGGACTTTCAAGACAAATTACAATTAAAATTGGAGCTAAAGTCATGATAAACGCAATATTGATGTCACTTTGGGCCTTGTAAATGGTACAATTGCTACAGTTATTTCTGTTGTGCAGGATACTGATTATGTAGAAAAGATAAAACTTCGTTTACCGTCTGGTTTGGAGTATTTTATTGAAAGAGTAAGAGTCAAGTTTCAAGTAATGGATATGGATAAAGCGTATGTTATTAGAAAACAATTTCCAATATCTTTGAGTTATGGCATCACCATTCATAAAAGTCAAGGATTAACCTTGCGAAACGCTATTATAGATATAGGTAATTCTGTATTTAGTGATACTCAAGCATATGTTGCGTTATCCCGAGTACCATTTCTGGAGAGATTGTATTTAATTAATCTTGATCCGTTATCTGTAACAGCTAGTGATATAGCTATTACTGAAATTAATCGGCTAAGACGACAATTTATACCACAAGCACAAATGATTACTATTTCAAAACAACGTTTTCGAAAAGTAAAAGATGTTCCGTGGACATTGTCGAAAACAATTGCTTCCGTTCAAGAGCCACATCAAAAACCTCGACAAAATACCGCTTGGGAGATACGTGCTTTTCAAAATACAGATAAAGATTCGCACTGTGCAAATGCAGTATTACAATGCTTATTGCATTTAAGTATTATTAGAAAAAATTGCTTAATATTAGGAAACAAGATGATTAAGTAAATTAGCACAGCGATATGAAAGTAATATGAAAAATTTGAACACTGATGCAATACGGAAAAGTTTAGAAGAATACTTTTCGATTGAACAAGATTTAATTAAACAAGATGCCGTCGAATTTCTTACTGCTATTTGTACAAAATATGATTATGTAAGAAATCTGGTAGAGCATCAAGTTACTTATACTAGTCGGTGCAAATTATGTGGTGATACAAAAGTTATTATTACTGATAACAATATAGTTGTCCCAATTTCTATTAAAGATTTGAAGAAAAAATGTGAGCTTAATGATTTATTAAAGACTACATTTTCACATTGGTGTCAATCACATGACAAATCATGCGAACATTGTGCAGGAAATGATGTAATGTTTAAAAATGAATTAACGTTGACAAAAGAAATAGTTGTTATTCATTTAGTTTTGTTTTTGTAACAAGATAATAAAGTAATAAAAATACCACAGAAATTTAAATTAAATGGCATAACAACAGCTAAAGTATCAATAGCTAAACAGCAGTATAAAGTAATGAATGCTATATTTCATGACGGTTCATGTATTGAGAATGGCGATTATACGAGTATGTGTAGAGAAGGGACATCTTGGACTAAAATTGATAATTAAAAAAAAAATGATTAAGAAACAAGAACGATGGCCTACAGGTGCTAGAAATATTTATATATTATTTTTACAAAAAATTGATAATAAAAATTAAGCAATTATTAAATATAATATTCTAAACCAAATTTTTACTTGCATTTTATCTATTTATTTATTAAAATTTACATATCAATGGATTGTATTTTAATTATAAAAGACCATGAGAGTGGTGGTGAGATTATTAGAAATAACAGTCTGTAACACCTTCAGCTTTACAATCTGTACATTCTGTTTATAATAAGAGATATACTCTATAAGATAAGATGCGTAACACTACAAAATGCATAATATCAGTACAAAATTACCTTTTTCAAAAAGGTAAAAAAAGGCGCCAAGTACACGCATGGTTACCTCGGAAAAACGTAAGTGGTAGTATCATTAATTTTAAATTAATAAAATCCAAGTGGTACTTAATGTGTTTATATTATTAGCATTATTCAAGCTAGATTGCGATTATGTTTTGTATCGCAAAATATGTACGGCTTTATACAGCTTTACAATTTGTACATACCGTTTGTGAGATAAAGATATACTGTTTCTAAGATGCGTAATACTACAAAAAGGCGTGATATCTGTACAAAATTACCTTTTTTAAAAAAAGGTAAAGAAAGGCGCCAAGTACACGCATAGTAATGTATATGTTGTTACCTCGAAGAAAAAAACAGTGGTAGTATTATACCTCACAAAAATCTAAGTAACAAGTGGTAGACGTAATCTTTGTATTTCGAAAAATCTCGAAAAAACCTAAGCAATAGTATCTTTACCTCGAAAAAACCGAAGTAACAAGTGGTAGACGTAATCTTTGTATGTATCTCGAAAAATTTCGAAAAAACCTAATAGCCCAGTAAAATGACAAAATTTGGAGGAAATAATTCCTACAGCGCTGAAACTTTGTAAACAGGCTTGTTTTAGGGTACTATTTAACATATTAAAAGTCCCCATGTGTAGACGCTACGTTGCGGGCAGGGGAAAATCCAAAAGGTCCAAAAAACCAGTTTTTCGCAAATAACTCGGAAAATATCAATTTTACGGAAATTTATGTAGATATAAAAATTGTAGCTTATAAAATTCCGCACAATTCCATTTTTTATTCAAGTCTGTACGACCAAATAGAGCAGAGATAGAATTTTTTTAAACACCGGTAGTTTTGCGACGCAACGAAAACGTGTACGCGCGTCGCGCATTTTTCGCTAATATCTCGAAAATGGACTCTCGAAAGTAGTAAGTGGCTAGGTATGGGGCGTCAAAACAAACCCCCTCCACCGACCCCTCCGGCGCCAGGGGCGTGGCCAGACGGTCTGCCCACGTGACCTCGGAGCGCTCTGATTGGCTGACGTGAGAGGGGTGGGGGTAACGAGGTAATTAAATGGAGCGTTTTGATTGGATACCCCATACCTAGCCAGCGTTTTGATTGGATACCCTATACCTAGCCAGCGTCTGATTGGCTCCTGTGACGTCCTGGGTGATGCGAGGTGGCTCGATCCGGCAGAACGTCTCCGTCGAATGGGTTCTTCTTCCGCTGTTAAGGGGATAAAACCCCAGGATAAATAGCTGTTGTTCGGCAATGTGGACTATGGCTCCTCGGGTCCGTTGAAGGTAGGTGTTTCAATAATTTTATCTTTCTTTTTTTTTTTATATAAAAGAGTATAATATTTATTGTAGAGTTCCAAGATACAAGTGGCTTATGTGGAGGATGGAACGAGTAGTATACGATGTGTAAGGTTCCTTGGCCCGTTCCACACTCTCAGTCGAGTGGGCGAACGGTGTTTTTATATATTTCTGGAAACGGAAGTGGGAGGTGACCGCATCTCGTTACAATGAGTCATAGGGCGGTGTCTAACGGATATGAGTCTACTTCTACCTGTGCGGCTCGCTTGCCAGCAATGAGTCATAAGGTGGTGTCTTGAAATTCTTTACCTTATATGGTCATGGGCTTCGCCTCACCTCGGCATGTCCATATATGGTTTTACGCGAGGACTGGATTCCACTCATATGAGTCACTTAGTGACCTCGTTTCTATTTCTATTCTAGTAGCGATTCGTAACGAGAGTAATATCTTCTTTCATTATAAAATCTCAACATGATTTTTGTTTCAAAGGAATATAAGAAATCTTTAATAAATTGAGTTTAAAGTATACAAATATATGTTAAATATTATTTAACTTCCTTTAAACTTACTTTACATAAAGTAGAATAATTCAATTATACAATTAAAATAATTAATAGCATGTCCAAAGCATCAAAGATATTGCTCTCCTTGTCTAACAGTTACTTATATTCGCATCTCGCTTGGATTCGCGTTTCTACGTGGCGCATGATACAATTCTATCCTTTTCAGGTTCGTGAGTGACGCTTCGGCGATTGACGCTCGATGATAATATTATTTCAGTAAGTGTTTATATATAGATATATATATTTGTTAATAACAATGTTAATAAAAAGTGTTGTTAGCAGTAGTAATAATGAGTCTAATATTATGTTAATAATATTACATGTGAGTAGAATTGGTTAGCATTCTCATTAGTATAGCAGATCAATGAAATTAAATTGTTTATGTAATAAGATTCTTATTATTTTTATATCTTGGAAACGGTCGGGAATTCGATAAGGGTGTATAGGAAATATATTGCAGGACTTTCACTAAAGTATAATATAACATTAAAAAATTTTATTGTTAATATAAGTATTTATTAGTAACAAATTATTTGTTAAACAATTTGGCAATTTTTAATTCACATATTGATGTGGTTATATTCTTTTTGTTTACGCGGTTTTGTTTTTATAATAAAATTATTTTTTTATATAAAAATTCATTTTATTGTTATAAATATTTGGTAAGTAAACAATTGCAAGAATAAAAGTTATTATTATTTTTTATAGGGGTGCTGGTGTAAAGTCGTTGTGCGTGGTTAAAATCTGTATTTACCAGAACGAGTTTAATAGTTAAATAAGCAGCCCGACCTGGGTTGCCAGTTTAAGCCGGCTACACACGTTCCGGTAAAACTGTCAGGTATGCCTGCGCAGGCACGCCTGTGCAGGTCTACCGGATGCCCGTAGTGCACCCACACGTTCCGGTAAACCTGCCAGTATTCACGCTGACCATGGCATCGACAGACGACGCTTTAGCGGTAGTCGGCTTATTATTAGCAAAAGAGTGTGTGAAACGTAAGATAAAACGTGAAATATGGTGTAAAGAATGGCTGAAAAAAAGACAACGTTATTCACACGTGAACTTGTTAAATGAACTGCAGTTTGCACCTAAAGACTGGCATAATTATTTACGGATGGATGAGGAAACCTATTTAAAGCTCCTTTATTTAGTTACTCCATTAATTGAAAAGAAAAATACTGTTATGAGGAACGCCATTTCACCGCACGAGAGATTAACTGCAACTTTAAGATTTCTTGCAACTGGAAGAAGTTATGAAGATCTTAAATTTTCAACTATAATATCACCCCAGGCTCTCAGCTATATTATACCTGAAACATGTGATGCTCTATATAAAGTTCTACATAAGGATTATTTAAAGGTAAGAAAAAAGATCATTTTTACTTTAATAAGTTTTATTGCTTTATGCAATTGACATTATTATAAAAAATTTAAATAAATATATTACACATTATCACCACCTAAATTCGACAAAAGTGAAGTTGCCGAGTCTTCCGAAATGTTGAATATTTCTGAGGGTTGCTTGAAAGTTGCTGAGTGTTGAGCTTGTTGCTGATATTCTTGCATTAGCCTGGGACTAGGAGTAGTTCTATTGGAAGTAGTTGGACTAGGAGTTGCAGAGTCATAAGGGTATGTTTGCTGCTGGTTCATTGGCGTGACTCTGGGAGTTGCTGAATGATAAGAGAACGCTTGTTGCTGGTACTGCTGATACATTGGCGGAGGTGTAGGATTAATTGTATGGAGTTGATGTTGATGTTGATAAGTTAATCCTTGAGACATAGTTAAATTGCCCATTTCGGCTTCAAATAAAGTTTCATTGATGATTTTTTCTGCTATGAGCCTTTGTTGTTTAGGCAGATCGCGTAATTTCATGGCAACGTTCTTGCCGAAAATATCAAAACGATCATCTTGATTTGCTGGACGCTTGAAATGATTATTTATTGACAATAATACGTCGTTCGTTAAGGCTTCTTGATCTGATGATGAATTCCTTTTCGATGGTCTTGGACGGTTGTATTGAGGTGTCGATGCAGAAGTAAATGCAACTGGCTCTGACGAATTTTCCATTGTACAGACAGGCGATTCAGCATCCTCGATGCTACCATCAGGCACAGATTTACCCGATGTAATTCCTATGTCGTATTCCTGAAACAATAAATATTTTATTAATTACTTTTTATTATTTTATTTTTATTTTATTTTATTATTTATGTATTTATTTTCTCTTTTCAGTTTCCACAAACAGAAGAAGAATGGAAGAATGTAGCGAAACTTTTTGAAGAAAGGTGGCACTTTCCACATTGCCTCGGAGCAATCGATGGGAAGCACATTGAAATTGATCCTCCAAGTGGAAGCGGGTCGGAATTTTATAACTACAAAGGTCGACACAGCATGGTTCTATTAGCAATAGTGGATGCAAAATATCAATTTTTAATGTGCGATTTTGGTACAAACGGCAGAGTTTCGGATGGAGGTGTTCTTCAAAACGCGAAATTTTTTGAAAAACTTCAAAGCAAACTTTTAAGCATACCAACTGAAGAAAATATAAAGAACAGTTCTAGAAGTCTGCCCTACGTGTTTGTAGCCGATGACGCTTTCCCTTTGAGAGTGGATATGATGAAACCGTTTAGACAAGCAGATCTATGTTCTCAAGAAAGAAAAATATATAATTACCGCGTATCACGAGCGAGACGTATTGTTGAAAACGCGTTTGGCATAATGGCATCCCGATTTCGAATATTTTATACACAAATTAATTTAGAACCAAAAAACATTGATTCCGTTGTAATGGCAAGTTGTGTATTGCATAATTTTTTAATGAAATCGGTGCCGAATTCTTACTCGCCTCCAGAATGTTTTGATCGCGAAAATACAGAAGATGGGACTATTGCGTCAGGATTTTATACAAGAGACTCTAACATGGAAAGTTTAGATCGTAGAAACCAAGGAAATACCGCTAATGCTGCTAAAAAAGTTAGAGAAGATTTTATGAATTATTTTGTAAATGAAGGTGAAATTCCATGGCAAAATAACTTTATTTATTAAACTTAACGCATTTATTGTAACTGCACCTAAGGTTGCAATGTGTTTATTATGCCAATCTTTAGGTGCAAACTGCAGTTCATTTAACAAGTTCACATGTGAATAACGTTGTCTTTTTTTAAGCCATTTTTTACACCATATCTCACGCTTTATTTTACGTTTCACACACTTTGTTTAAATATAACATGCATAAAAAATTAAATATGTTTATTTAACTTACTTCAATCCTTGTTTCGTCGTCATCGCTTTCAATATTTGTACGGGATTTTCGAGGAATGTCTTGATCGTTCAAGAAACATAGGAGTTGGAAATACCATAATTTTGGTTCGTAAATGTTGTCTGTACCCGATCCTGTCTTCGATGATGCCTTAACTTTTTTTAATTCTTTTCGATAATTGCTTCGAATGTTATTGATTTTCTTCACCACACTTTCTTTGTTGGCAGAAGGTTCAACCTCTTTCAATTTTTCAACCAATTTTGAATACGCTGCTTCTCTCCTTGCACGATCGTGGTAGTCTTTACACTTAATTTGCCATAGGCAAGGTTCACTTCTGTAAATTTCGATAAATTCTTCTATGCACTCCTGAAGTCTGCGGGACGCCATTTCGTTGCTAATCAAATCAACGGGAGCACAAAACAAAGAAACCGCACGCTTTTCGCACTAAAGTTCGTATCTGAGGCGACGCGGGAACTGAACTGAAAAAACGTCAGAAACAAAAACAACAATAGAAAAATATCTACAGTAATTTCATTTAGAAAATACTTACTTTCTTCTTTTCTTAACAATTTAACTTTCCTCCTTTAGCATCTCCTTATGAGCATTTATACTAAAAACAACTTTCGATATATCCATGAAGGATAGAGGTGTGTGTGTGTGTGTGTACCATGTACGTGTGAGACTCATGAGATGAAAGCGCTCCCTTGCGGAGCATTAGTATACTACTATACTTGGCTCGGCATTCGATCGCACGTTTTGACAATTTTTCCATGCCAGTTGATCGGCCTCCTTATCTCCATTCTTCATGGATATATATATAATATCGATATTCGATAGCTAAATCGCGCCAATGGCCGCTCTCAGGCTTCTCTTTGGTGGTACACACGCTCCGATTTGCCTGCGCAGGCCACTCCGGCGCAGGCATATCGAATGACTTTTCGTATTTGCTCCGGTCGCCTGCACAGGTCAAAATAACTGCGCAGTTTTATCATCTACACGTTCCGATAGACCTGCACAGGCGTGCCTGCGCAGGCATACCTGACAGTTCTACCGGAACGTGTGTAGCCGGCTTAAGGGTATTAGTGTAAAGGAAATTTGTTATACGGCCCTGTAATATTCTTTGTATTTATACAGCTTTTATTAACGAAGAGACAATATTTTAGATTACATAAAAGTTACAATATATTACCTGGAGTACAGGTTAAAAATATTTATTGACATGGTTAATAATTTATTTATAATTGTTTATAAAAATAGGTTGCAAAAATAAATGATTATGTAGTAAATGTTTTTCTATCAAATGATTCTAATGAATTATTCTTTATACGCGTCCTTCATTGTTTTTATTACCGGACTATTCGTTTTCTATTTTATTTTAATTTTATTAGGAATCTATATGGCTATCTTCGTCTTACTCTCTACGGGTTGGTATTAAACTATCCTCGTCTCTCGTACTGAAGTCATTCGCTAAATGAATAACTTTCAATCTCGTTTATTAAATTTATTAGTACAATTAGAAAATCGGAATTAACGCTATCAGTGTTTAGAAACATGGCGGATTCCATTTTTATCATAATAATTAGGTGTCAAAATTTTCGTTCAAAATGAAATTTGTTAATCTTAAAATGTTTAAAAGGGTCAAATATTAATGTAAAAGTAATTTGGTCTTTCTAAGTTTAAATGGTAGGAAATTCAAGATGGCGGACATAAAACTTTAATAATTTATAACTCGTAAACGGTAAGGAATAGAAAGATGGAATTTCTTTTGTTGTATTTAAGTAATTGAAGACTATATTTTAGGGTGTTTAAAATTTTTGTGTTTTATGGATTTCCATAATTTTTAATTATATCTTAAAATTGAAAAGAGATATTAAGTAGTGGTTTTTGTAGGATTACTTGACAGGTTCTGCTAAGTGTCTGTAGTGATTTTATTAATTATTTTTAATAATAATTTTACAATAATTTTTATTGTTAATCAGTTTGTTTTAAAAGATATAAGAAAAATTTATTAACAAAAGTTGTTGGACCTTTAATAATGGTTTCAATGGTGATATTAGTTAGGTCTGTTAATAATGTAAATTAATTGTTTATAACAATTGTGTTTGAAAAATGTTAATGAAATAATTATTATTTCGGTGTGGTAATATTCTTTGGACATAAGAAGTTATATTCTTACAATTGGTTTGCCATTAATTAATTGATTTATATTTTATTTCGATTTTCTTAATACATTCTTATAGAATGGCGTTTCTTTCTGTTAGATACCAGTCAATCTGAATTTATATTGCATAATGAACCTTATAAGGTTTGTATAATCAATGAATAGCAATGAGCAGTTAATTTTTATTGACTCTGGGGAATTTTAATAAGTAATTGTCCAAAGTTCATAGTCTGATTTATGAAAATAGGGCTTAAGCTTGAAAATGAGCCTTTAGGCGGTCATATTCTTTAGGCTTGTCTTTGCTGTTTTAAGAACACATAAGGGCGTGTCAGCTGAGTGATTGTTGTGACAGTTAAATTAAAGAGTGTATTATAATTTAATATTGTTTTTCAGGTGCTGTGCAACAAGGATAAAAGAAGAAAAAATTTATGCGACTAAAGTGATGTACCGTCAGACGTGACATAACCCATCATCCACATGGTAACTTATCGTCTACATGGTAACATGGTAACTTATCATCCACATGGTAACTTATCGTCTGAATGGTAACATGGTAACTCATCATCCACATGGTTTACATGGTAACATGGTAACTTATCATCCACATGGTAACTTATCGTCTACATGGTAACTTATCGTCTGAATGGTAACATGGTAACTTATCATCCACATGGTAACTTATCGTCTACATGGTAACGTGGTAACTTATCATCCACATGGTAACTTATCGTCTACATGGTAATTCGTCTAAATGAATGTTTCAAATTTCCCGTGGGTGGATGTTAAACACCTCCCCCCCTATTTGAAAATGTGGACGGAATTATTCCCACATTTTATCATGTATGGGGTCGCTTAACTACTAGGTGTGGTAATCTTACATTTGTTCCTTACGAGTCACGTAAGTATTTCCTGAGCTCGCCGTAGTCCATCCCTCGGATGTGGCGTTGCTCGTGCTGGGCTCCTCTTTGGCAGGGATGAATGTCGTCAGCTCGAGGGGTGGTGCCTCCGGGTCGATGCTTTCGGTGGGGGTGGGTTTTTTGTTGCCAAGGTGCAGGAGCAAGTGGGTGATGGAGCTCCATATTGCTCCCAACAGGTGTATGCTCCATCCGTACACGGAGTGCAGCGCGTATCCTCTAATGATTGAGTCGATTATTAGCTTGGCTAGGCGGAATAGGAGGATGATAGCTAATACTCCGGCGCTTGCCGATCCGAATGTGATGAACCCCTTCCACAGGCGTTGTCCGGTGCTTTCTGCAATCTTCTCGAGCGATTCCTCGTCCAGTAGATGATACAGTGAAACGGTGCCGCGTGGTATGTCGTGGCCCATTGCTCCCTGTACCAATGTGTTTAGCATCGGAGGTTTCTCTATAGGGAACATAATGTGGTCGCGGAGGCGGTCAAGGTCTCGCGTAGAGTATATTCCGCTCGTGGCGAGATTGGATGGGTTCACATATTTCCACCGTGGTCTCGTTAGTGGCTGGATCGTAGGTGGGGCCAGTGCTTCCACCGGGCGTGGCATTAATTTAAACCACGCTTCGTCTACCTTATACATCGAGGGTAGGAGTTCGTTACAGTCCCGGATTGTGCCTCCTTTGATCAGCACCCGGGATTTCGGGAGCAGGAAGTAGGATGCGTTGTTGTGCGAAACGGGTAGCTCGCTGTAGCAGCTCTCCGTTTGCCTTATTTTGCATGCAACTGGTACACATTTAACTATATATATGACCTCTCCTGCCGTGATGGCGGTGTAGCCGGGTGCCTTCATAATTCGGTATGCCATTTCGTCAGGGGCGATGCTGGCGAGGGACAAGGCGTTTTCTAGCACCTGCTTTTCCAGAGCGCATTTTTGGCTCATGATGTCCCGATAGAGCTGCGTTAATTGCGTTCTCATGTGTTTCTCGACGTATATGAATTTGCTGTTCACGTACGTAAAAATGTCCAGGTTGTCGATCGATGTCCCCGTCTGGATTTTGAAGGCTCGTCCTGGCGTCGTTTCGAGGATGAATAGTTTTGGGTGCTCTGTTTGGATTATCTTGTACCCGCAGAGGTTTGTCTCCGTAGTCTTGGCCAGGGCGAAGGTGATGTCCTTTGTCGTCAAAGTGTAAATGACCGGGGTCTCCTTTTGGGTAGGTTTAGGTGAAACTCGATGGGCATTTCCCTCGTAGAGTACGTCATACTTGTTGAATTGGCAGGTGTCGGTCGGCAGCGTTTTCCAATAGGTCATCGTTCCGTCGGCGTCATAGCATTCGCCTTCCATGGCTGGGCAGCGGGTGCCGGAGAGCAGTACTACTTCGTTTGTGGAGTGTTTCACGGCCAATTGCATCCGCCGCGTTGTTATCTTTACCGTGGCCTGTACGAATACGTTGCTCCAGGTGCCCAGGGGGTCGCTGTACTGTGTTCCCTCACATCTGCCGTTCATGGTTAGGGACCCGGCTAGTGTAATGGCGCGGGTGGTGGTGGCATTTACCTTAATGCCGGTTATCATTCCGCTGGCTCCTCCCAGGAATAGCGTTCCAGTATCTTGCATTTTTCGGCAAGCGTCTCCCGAGATTTCACGTATATATTCGTACTTTCTTCCTTGTACGGCTGAGTTATAGGAGGACCACCCACAGTATTTTATATCGCGGTCTATTTCGATTTTACATTGAACCGCGGTAGTGTGGTCGAATTCGCTCAGTTGTAAAAGTTGAATATATATTTCCTCGGTGATTGGTTCTAAATCTTCTAGTTCGCAGTTCCCAATGTCCGTCAGGGACAGCGTTGTCACGTTCAGTCCTTCGCCTCTACAGTCAAAACCCAGCAGGCCGTGCGTGGGCGTGGCGAGTACCGCCAGGATAAGGGTCACTGCCTGTACCATGGTTGGGTGCCGTTCGCACGGTACTGTGGCTGGTGATCGCTACAACGCTCTTATATACTAGTCCTTACTACTACGAAGGGGGGGAATACAATGGTGGGGATTCTTATTTTCTAACGGTCTTAGTTCATCTACGCATGCAATTTTATCGGATTATGTTTTTATAGCAAGTTTTAATTTATCTGTGTGTACAATCCTAAATTTATTTCCTATTTGAAGTTTAACGTTATTATTACCTAAGGTTTCAATTATTTCATACGGACCTATATATTGGTCGTCTAATTTCCCTCGGCTTGGCTCCTTAAGGAGATATACGGGATCTCCTGTTTCAAAGGTACGCGCGTTCAATCTTTTATCGTAATACATTTTAGATCGCTCTTTGGCTCGATCGAGATTTCTACGCGCGTTCCCTTGCGTTTCGCGCAATTTTTCGAATAATTGTTTTAGATATTCGATGTAGGTCTCGTTGGGTTCCCCTTCCAAGGGTGGGTCGCTTGACGGGGCGCGCGCGGTTTTTCCAAAGACCAACTCGTGGGGAGTGTATAATGTGCCTTCGTGTACGCTGGTGTTATAGGAAAAGGTCGCGAACTTCAGGTAGTCATCCCAGTTATCTTTTTCGCAGAACTGCTTTAAGTACTCCCACAATACGTGGTGCGACCTTTCTATTGACCCGTTTGACTGTGGCCTGTAGGCCGTGGTTCTGTATTGGGTAATTCGAAATTTTTTTGCAATGTTGCGCATAAGCGCGTTTACAAAGTGGCTACCCTGATCCGTGAGCCATGCCCGCGGGGCTCCGTACACGCAGATAAAGTCCCTGGCGAATGCGTCGGCTATATCGATTGCGGATGCTTGTCTTAAAAGGATGGCTAAGGAGTACTTAGTGAGGAGGTCTTGTATAGTAAGGATGTAGGAATACCCCGTGTTTGTGGTGGGTAGAGGGCCCATAATGTCCATAGAGATCTTGTCGAAGGCTGCTCCCGGTGTGTCGGTGAGTACCATTGGCTGTCGGGTTTTGACTCGGACCAATTTCTTTAGTTGACAGTTTCTGCAGTTCCGAATAAATTCTTGCACGTTGTCCTTCATTCCTGACCAGTGGTAATTTTCTTTGAGTCTCCTGTACGTCTTAGTGATCCCCTTGTGTCCTCCGACCGCAGAGGCGTGGGCCTCTCTCAAGATGCCAGATTTCTCAGCGTCCAATGGCATTATGATGTGATTTTTGCACACTAGGATGTGGGTGGGGTTACCTCGGAATGCGCCTTCTAGTATTCGTCGGATCGTCGGGAACACCATACCGTCTATGCCTCCCTTGCATATAGAGATGGTTGCCAGATCCAGCTCGGTGCACACATCAAGGAGGGATGAAACAGCTTCTTTCACCCATTTCCTCTGTGTATTCTCCGAAACACTGGTTTTGATTGGCAGTGCGATGATCCTTGATTTGCCTTGTGTGATTACTCGGGCTCGGCCGAGTTCCTGGGCTTACTATCATTGGCAGTCTTTTTTGCTCCGTCATCATCCGGCTGCCGGGATCACATGGTTCCCCTTGCTGCGAGACAAATACGACTAGATTGTCCTTTCGCGACAGGAAGTGATCCTTGATCTCCGTGATTCTGGCCTTAGCGGGGTGTGGATCAAATGGCTCATTTGGATTGTCAAAGATTTCCGATGTGCTGCTATCGTCGTCCGTATCGCTGTCGTTCAAGGCTATTTCAGGGTCAGAATCCTCGTACTCTCTGTCTTCATTTGAGTTTTCATCGTCACTGCCTGGTTCGTTTTCTCCGGTGATTTCTTTTTCTCCTGCCGCAGGGGTGTCTTCTGTGTCGCCGGGGGGATCCGCGTCGGGCGGAGGGTAGCGCTTTCTCTTTGCACGGGGTTCGGGAGAAAATATCGACTCTTCCGAGTCGGTGGATTCTGTGGCCCGAACGAGGGAAAGGATTTGTTGCTGGGTCAGGTTTCGTGAGAGAGCGTCTGCATTCGCGTTGACTTTACCTGCTTTGTAGTCAATGCGATATTCGTATTCGAGGAGTTTTAGCCTCCATCGGACTAGGCGCGATGAAGGGTCTTTTACCGAGTGCAACCAAACAAGTGGTTTGTGGTCTGTGACTAACTGAAATTCGCGGCCGTACAAGTACGGTCTAAAATGCTTAACACAGTATACGATCGCGAGCAGTTCCTTCTCGATGGTAGAGTAATTTTGTTCCGCCGCGTTGAGTAGTCGGGAGGTTACGCTATCGGTAAATCCTTACCGACCGTGCCCTGACTCAGGACGCCACCGATCGCGGTGCCCGATGCGTCCGTGGTGAGGACAAAGGGTTTCGTGAAGTCGGGGTAGCGCAGGATTGGTTTGGAGCACAATAGGTCCCTCAGGTGTGAGAAAGCCGTTTCCTGTTCCCTTTGCCAGGTGAACGCAACGTCCCTTTTTAGTAGGTCCGTGAGTGGTTTTGCTATTTGGGAAAAGCTCGGGATAAAGCGGCGATGGTACCCTGCTAGTCCTAAAAACTGTTTCATATTTTTCGCGTTTTGGGGCCGAGGGAAATGTTCGACCGCCTCGACTTTTTTTGGGTCTGGTTTTACACCCGCTTCGGAGATTACATGCCCGAGGTAAGTGACTTCTTTACATAAAAATTCGCATTTGTCTGGCTGAAGCCGCAGGCCAGCGCTTCTGAGTCGTTCCGCTAACTTGTGGAATTTTATAAGGTGTTCGCGCAAAGAACTCGAATATATAATAATGTCGTCTAAGTATACTAACAGTTCCACGCCTTGGAGTCCCGTCAGAACCTGGTTCATTAGCCGTTGGAATGTGGCTGGCGCGTTTTTGAGTCCGAAAGGCATTCGTTTAAACTCGTAATGCCCGTATGGCGTGGAAAACGCCGTCTTGTGAGCGTCGGATGGGTCCATAAGTATCTGATGGAACCCCGAGGCGAGGTCGAAAACGCTAAAATATTTCGCGCTGCCGAGTTGGTCTAATATTTCTGTGATATTCGGTAGGGGGTGCGCGTCGCCGACGGTTTTTTTCGTTTAGTCCGCGGTAGTCGATCACCATACGCCATCGCTTATTTCCCCTCGAATCGGGTTTCTTGGGCACAATCCACAAGGGGGAATTGTATGGCGATGTCGACGCTTGAATGACGTCGTTTTCTAGCAGTTCTTTTACCTGCTTATCGATCTCCTCCTTGTGCATTGGCGGGAAGCGGTATTGTTTTGTGTTGATCGGAATATTATCCGTGGTGGGGATCTTGTGCGTTATTACGTCGGTGTGATGTAACTTATCGCTCGGCAGACGGAACAGGTCGCTATATTTTTCTACTAACTCGTGGACGTGTTTTTTTCTTCGTCGTTTAAATGATTTAACCTAAGTAATTCCTTTATTTGATCCACGCGGGATTCGCCTAAAAATGTTGCCAACATTCGTTGTGCTTTTTTCTCGCTCCTGGTTGTTCTTGACCTCGAGGTAGAACATCCGGATGCGGTTGACTTGCGGTGAAGGGTGCTTTTATGACCCTTGTTATAGGATGTGGAAGGTGCGGGGAGGTGGGCTAAAGGTAGAGTACGCCTCTATTTCCTGAAGCTCGACCGCTGGTAACGAGATCTCGATATCCCGTTCAGCGGAGTTAACGACGCCGATATAGGCAACACCGCCACGGTTTGTGACAACGGCATCCCCCAAATAGATGTCGTCGTGTACGTGTATTCGCGGTGTGTACCCGGTCGTGATCTCTGGATTACTTACTCGAAGTGGCAAGGTGGTGCGTGTCCTTGCCGGGATTAAGAAAGTTGAACTCGCGTCAGTTCCCCTGTTATCGACCGCTGGGGGTTCGAGGTTTTTATCCGGAGATGCGTTGGATATGGTAGATTTTGGAGTTGCCGTCGATGCGGTGGGTATAGTAGATTTATTAGTTATCGTTGATGCGGTGGATATAGTAGATTTAGGAGTTACCGTCGATGCGGTGGATATAGTAGATTTAGGAGTTACCGTCGATGCGGTGGATATAGTAGATTTAGGAGTTACCGTCGATGCGGTGGATATAGTAGATTTAGGAGTTACCGTCGATGCGGTGGATATAGTAGATTTAGGAGTTACCGTCGATGTGGTGGGTATGGCAGTTACCGGGGGCGCGTCCGGGTTTTTATTCTTTCGGTACAACGGTATCGGAATGCCCTCCCACGTTAGGAGGCTTTGTGTGGCGTCTATCACGTAAGAGTCCCGCAAAAAGTCCGATCCTAAGATACCGTCTTGCGAAATGGGGAAGTCGTCGGTTACGACTTGGAATTCGACTGGGTGCCCCGAAAATTTTGCCTCTATTGACCCGAAAGTGTTTATTTTCCCGTCCGTTATTCCCGTGATTATTATGCTTGCGCCCGCTTGTATGCTTCTCGGGGACGAGAGTTTGCTTATTTTTATTACATTGGGGGCAGCTCCCGTGTCCACCATAAACACTGTTTCGTCTCTTAGGCCTTCCATTGCTAGCCTCACGCTGGGTGCGTGTGAGGATTTCGAGGGATTGGTTATTGCAATTCTGGCGTTTCTTCGTTCGGTGCTTCCGCCATTGTTCTCACCGGACGGGTTTCTTTCGACATTCCCGCTCGAGGTTCGTCCGTGCTCCTCGAGGGGTACGGGAAGTTTCCCTGTGCTCGCAAGGAATTGTTGTATTGTCTTTTCCGGCATTCCTCTATTTTATGGCCCCGGGATTTACAATATCGGCAGATGTCGTCGCTCTTACCTGAGTCCGTGCGGGCCCTTTCTGTATCCCAATACCGCGGTCTGTTTGCGTCGTTATTGTAAGTTGACTGTGTTTCTCTATAACGCGGTCTACGGTCTTCGTAGCGCGGTGGGTTTGCATGCTCGTAGCGAGGTTTGTTTGGAGAGTAACGATTATCGAGTGGTTCCCGGAATGTTACGCTAGTTGGTCTATTTGCTTCGTAGTGTCCGAAAAAGGGCCTCATTGGTGAAGGTTTGTAATTTCTTTCGAGGCTTCGTTTCCTGTCATTTCTCCGTGGACCGTCGAAACGGGAATTATCTAGTTCTTGCCTTTTCGCGAGCGTTTTGACGAAGTCGAAAGCAGAGAAAGCGTCATACCGATGTTTTCGTGTGAGCTGAAGACGGTATGCAAGGGGTAACCCCTCGCAGAAGGAACGCGCGGTCAGAGCGTTGATTTCCCCTATCGCGACATCGTCTAAATATCCACGGGCGCGTCTTTCTCCGTCGAAGATAAGGTCGCGGAGGCTTTTTACGCGGCCTATGTAATCTAAGATGTGTTCTCCCGGTTCTACATAGATGGTGCTCAGTTCCCCACGATATTGATCTAAGGTTCGCGGTGAACCAAAGGCGCTGTTCAATAGGTCCAGAAGTTGTGTTACAGTCTCACAGGCCTCCTCCTCCACAGCGTACATGGCCCTGCCGTGCAGCTTGGTCAGGAGGAAACGGGTTAAGTTACGCTCGGCGGTCGGAGGGAGAAGATTTTTGGCTCGCCTGCATGCTAGCATAAACTGTGATAGGGGAATATTTTCACCGTTGAAGGAGGGGACTGTATCAAGGGCTTCTTTGAAGGTTATACGGGGGCTATAATTTTCTTAGATGGGATCGCGAGGGCCTCGTGTGCCGGTGCATGAGTGCTGCGGTGGGGAATGTGTGCGAGGGTTGCAAATTCCTGGGTTATGACGGGGATAGGCGCCTGGAGATTGTGTGTCGGGATGCGGCGGTTGTTGCTAGAAAAATGCCCGTGGGTCACTGGCCTCTGAACCCGGCTCGTGGAGGGTGCAGTCGGCTGAAGGCTGTGTATTGAAACGCGGACGCTGTTGTAACGAGGATAGCGGCACCGTCGCTCGCGCGGCGTTTTGTAATTCGTCTAAATCTATCCTAACTTTCTCAAATTGCGCGGCTATTTTGGCGCGTTCCTCCTCCATGGCGATCCTAATCTCATCTAACTCTTCTTTATTTTTCTCGATCATTTCCCGCTCGCGCCTAATCTTTTCCTGTTCCCCGCGCAGTTTAGCTTCTTCCGCTTTTCGCTTTTTCTTTTCGTTCTCGAGTAACGCGAATTCGTGATCCAGAGCAATCTGGCGCGCTTTAAGCGTTTCTTCGCTAGGCGGGTCCGTGGTTTTTGCAGAACGAGTTTCCATCGCGAATTTTCGTATCCCACCGCTGTCATCAATTTTGTCACGTCCCAATGAGTCGCGGCCGCGAAGGCGGTGCTCGGATCGTTCACGGGACCGGGTCGCTTTATCGGGTCGTCGGACCGAAGGATCCTACCCGGGGATACCCGCGACCGGGGTGATTCGCTAGCCGGAAACTCGCTACCAGGTGGTCTGCCCGATACGAACTCTTACGGGGAGGTTCGAATTATGAAGCTCTGTGTGTGCGTTCAAATTATTCGTGAGGTAGCGTTCGAAGGGTTCCTCTACTCGCGCGCACGCGTAGCACTCGTACGCCGGACGGTAGTCGGCTAGTATTTTGCCGCACCTGGTACATGCAAGGAAATTCCGTTCGGGGACCGTATTGCACGAAATGTCGGAGGATTCCCTTAAATTCTTGGCGACGAGGTTGATAAGAACCGAGTTGGTCAATCCTCGCAAATGGTTTGCCCGGTAGACTTATTTTGAAAGAAAAGGGACCATACGCAAACACCGGTCATTAATCCAGACCTTAATCGGAGAAGGGGGCAAGACTACCTCCGGTGGGGGACGACTGACAGGGTGCCCCGGGCACATGGAAGTGGTTAGGCCTTAATTTGAGAAATAGCGATTATGGTAGGTTCCCATTCCAAATACTGCTGTCCACCTTCGAGTTCTACTGATCGTCTTACGTCCGAAATTATGTCGATGCACGTGGGAACACGACACGGGTCTCTGAATATCTCCGATTACAACGTCGCACGAGTCGCACTCTTCTACCTTGTAGCAAAACCCGATATGCATGTAGTGGCGGACTAGACAATCGTATTGCGCGCGTTGTGGATCCGCGAGGCCGCGATAACACTCCTCACAAAGGTAGTGCCTGTTATGGCGATTTCGATAACATACGACGAAACACGCAAATAGCGCGGGATAACCAATCTCTACGCACGACTCGGGCGATTGACGAGGGAAGGCGACGCGCGGAGGAACGCGACGGTGTTCCGTTCATGCCGCACTCTTATAGCTTAAGGGCGTCGTCACCTACCTTTTCGGTCGAGGTCCAGTGGGTGGTCTGCGGTACCTCAGTGTTCTGGCGGTGTAAAATCTCGGTGTGCTGCTGGATCAGGCGGCTCCGACGGGGGTCGTTCTCTTTAATCGAGGCGATGAATTCCCAGGATGGGGGATTCTTGAGATCAACTCCCGGAGTGTCGGTGATCGGGGTTACCCGATACCCCTGGAACGCTATCCGGAATGTCCGGTAGTCCACTCGAGATACGGCTTTGTCCAATGGGATGTACTGTATACTTTTAATTTTAGATTTGCGCACTGAGGTTACGTTTTCGATCACGCCCGCCTTGCACGCAGGGCTCGCGGCAAAGTATTTTTGATATTCGGGATCAGGCGCGTAATCGGGAAGGACTCCTAGCAATGGGTTCAAAGGGGATCCGTACAAAAGGCGATTTAGTCTGCGGGTGCGTACTTTGAGTCCGCTTCGTCGCGTTTTGGGCATTTACTGTTCGGTTATCGAAGTTAAGAGACAAGTACACTTCGGTTGGTCCTCTTGCTTGTCGCGAGAAAGCGTGCTGCTCGTACTGCACTGCCTCTCTTTAGACGCCCGCGGACGACAGCGTGCCTGCTCGTACGGCACTGCTTCGTACACGGATGTGACGCAAGAGGAAGACCGGTGATTCGGGTTCTTTATTGCAATTAGATGTAGTGTAAATTAAATATCGCCGAAGGCGGACTCAGTGAGGATGCGCGGAAAAAGTGTAAGAATTCGTAGAGCAAGATATTGTATAAAAGTGATAATATATTGTGATAATTTTACATGAGAAAAATGTGATGCGATGTATTACAGTAAACACGTGGCGACGCTACAGAATCAAGATGGCGCGAGATGACGCTACAGAGCGCGTGGTGTCGCTTGAGACGTTACGCCACGTGGTGACGCTACAGAATCAAGATGGCGCGAGATGACGCTACGGAGCGCGTGGTGACGCTTGAAACGCTACGCCACGTGGTGACGCTACAGAGCGCGTGGTGACGCTTGAGACGCTACGCCACGTGGTGACGCTACAGATCAAGATGGCGCGAGATGACGCTACGGAGCGCGTGGTGACGCTTGAAAGTACACGAGGTGATGCTGTCGAATATTACAATATGAAAATACACGAGGTTATGCTGCCGAATATTACAAGTGAGAAAATACACAAGGTTATGCCGTCGAATATTACAATATGAAAATACACGAGGTTATGCTGTCGAATGTTACAAGTGAGAAAATACACAAGGTTATACTAATACGCGTGAGTTTTGAGAGTTTGGATGTAGGAGGATATAGAAGATTTCGGATATAGGAGGATGTAATGCTTACTCTGAGCTGGAGAGTCGAGCTCACTTCCGGAGGATAACTGCGAGAATACTGACTACGTCCCTTGGGATGCTCGCTCTTATATTTCCACTCGCTTGGTGGCGGGGGTGGTTGAGTGGAAGGGTTAAGTTATCGAGAGGGAGAAGGGTTGCGTCACTGGTCACCTCGATTTCCCTCCTTATATGGACATGTCTTCGGTTTTCCGTCCGTCGGGTAGTGGGGGTAGTTAAGTGGAAGGGTTGAGTTATCGAGAGGGAAAGAGTTGCGTCATCGGTCGCTTCGCTTTCCCTCCTTATATGGACATGTCTTCGGTTTTCCGTTCGTCGGGTGGTGGGGGTAGTTGAGTGGAAGGGTTGAGTTGTCGAGAGGAAAAGAAGGATAGTTCTCCATATTGACTTATTGTCTATGATAACCTCCTATTTATATAGTGACATGGCAACCTATCGTCTATATGGTAACTTATCGTTCAAATGGTAACATGGTGACTTATCATCCACATGGTAACTTATCGTCTACATGGTAACATGGTAACTTATCATCCACATGGTAACTTATCGTCTAAATGGTAACATGGTAACCCATCATCCACATGGTAACTTATCGTCTACATGGTAACATGGTAACTTATCATCTACATGGTAACTTATCGTCTGAATGGTAACATGGTAACTCATCATCCACATGGTTTACATGGTAACATGGTAACATGGTAACTTATCATCTACATGGTAACTTATCGGCTACATGGTAACTTATCGTCTGAATGGTAACATGGTAACTTATCATCCACATGGTAACTTATCGTCTACATGGTAACGTGGTAACTTATCATCCACATGGTAACTTATCGTCTACATGGTAATTTATCGTCTAAATGAAGGTTTCAAATTTTCCCGTGGGTGGATGTAACACAACACCTCTGTCCATGCTTCAGTCTCGTGGCATTTAATCGCTGTTTTAATTTGTCGATGTAGGCGTTCCACCATGCCATTAGCTGCGGGATGATAAGCTGTTGTTCGGATATGTGTAGTGCCTGTTAGCTTGGTAAGTTGTTGAAACAGGTCGGCTTCAAACTGTCTTCCCTGATCCGTAGTAACTCGAGCTGGGGTTCCAAATCTCGTTATCCAATGCGTGAAGAGATTCTTTGCAATTGTTTCTGCTGAAATATTTGAAACAGGGATGGCTTCGGGCCACCTTGTAAATCGGTCGATTATGGTAAGACAATACCTGTAACCTTCGGAAATTGGTAATGGTCCTACCAGATCTATATGGATGTGCTCGAATCGGCTAGAGGGACTGCCAAAATTTCCGATAGGTGATCGATTATGCCTTTGAATCTTTGATTTCTGGCAAGCTATGCAAGCTTTTGTCCACTCATGGCAATCTGCCTTAATTCTGGGCCAGACATACCGCTGTGCGACAAGTTTTGCCGTTGCTCTTGTTTCTGGATGTGACAGACTGTGTAAGGATTGGAAAACTTGTTTCCTGAAATCCTCCGTCACAAAAGGTCGAGCAAAAGACGTTGTAGTGTCGCAATAGAGAGTGGAGTTGGTTCCAGAGATTGGAACTTTTTCCAGATTGAGCGAAGAGTTCCCTTTTAGTATTTCTTGTACTTCGGTATCCTCTTCTTGAGCTTTAGCCAAATCTTCTAAATTGATTGCGGTTTGTATTTCTTCAACTCTTGACAGGGCATCAGTAACAACATTCTCTTTCCCTGAGATATGTTGAATATTGGTGGTAAATTGCCCAATGTACTGCAGATGTCGTGCCTGTCTGGGAGAGCTATGCTCCGCAACTTGCTGGAAAGCAAAGATAATCGGCTTGTGATCGGTGTATACAATAAATATTCTTTCTTCGAGAAGATGTCGATAATGTTTAATTGCCAAATAAATGGCCAAAAGCTCTCTGTCGTAAGGACTGTATTTCTGTTGAGCAGAATTCAATTTTTTGCTGAAGAAAGCCAACGGTTGCCAGTCATCTCCATCTCGCTGCTGGATTACGGCACCGACAGCTGTATCAGATGCGTCTGTCGTTAGAGCAATTTCTGCTTCTAGTTTAAGATGCGCAAGAAGAGTTGCTCTTGAAAGACTTTCTTTGCATCTGACAGAAGCTTCTTCAATTTCTGCATTCCAAGTAATTGGAGCTTTCTTTTTCGTCTTCGGGCCACCAAAAAGACCATTTAACAAAGCCTGATCCTTGGCAGCTTCTGGAATGAATCTTCTATAGAAATTCAATGTTCCTAAGAACCGTCGGAGCTGTTGGACATTCTCTGGTCTTAAAAAATTTTTGATTGCCTCAATTCTTTCCTGAGGAGGTTGAGTACCTTTTTCTGATACTTCATATCCAAGAAAAAGCTCTTTTTCTTTTCCGAAGATGCATTTGGCTGGACTCAAAAGAATGCCATACTCTTCTAGTCTTTTGAAAACTTTGCGCAAATGTTTTTTATGCTCTTTTTTGTTGCAAAATGCGATCAGAATGTGGTCAATGTAGACGTAGCAGAAATCAAAGTCTCTCAGAACTTCATTCATGAAGCGTTGAAAAGTTTGTGCTGCGTTTCTAAGTTTAAAAGGCATGAACTTATATTCGAAAAGTCCAAAAGGAGTTGTTATGGCAGTTTTTTGAATGTCGTCAGGATGGACAGGGATCTGATTATATGCTCGTACCAAGTCTAGCGTTGAAAAGATTTTTTTTTCATGCAGATTTTGCGAGAAATCCTCGATGTGAGGGACCGGGTAACTATCTGATTCTGTTCTTCTATTGACTCCTCTATAGTCTCCGCAGAGCCTTTATGTGCCTCCTTTTTTTGGAACCATATGCAGGGGTGAAGAACAAAGACTTTTTGAGACCTGTATTATCCCCTCTTGAAGTAAAAGATTAAATTCAGCTTTTGCTGCCTTGAGTTTTTCTGGAGCCAGTCTCCGTGGACGACACGCTTCTGGCGGTCCTGGCGTTCTTTTAATAAAATGTTCTGTCGCATGCTTTGCCTTTCGTGCACCAGGAGTTGCCCTAGTAATTCCTGGGAGTTCAGCCAAAATTTGATGATACTTATTTTCAACGGAAAGGACTTTTATTGTCTCTATCGCTTCGGATCTTGCCGATCCCTTGGCGTGGATTTGAGTCGTTCCATCAAGAAGAACTCCGTTTTGTAAATCTGGTAGCTGATGGTAATATGCTAAAAAGTCTGCTCCTATGATTGGCTGTGTGACATTTCCTACTACGAATCTCCAAGGAAATGCACGTCGCTATCAGAACTCTGGCTGCAGAGTGACCCTCCGTATGTCGTAATTGTTGTATCGTTTGCTGCAAATAATTTGTAATTTATCGGTTTTTTAAACCCTGCCGTCATTGATTTTGGAAAGACACTGACGTTTAATCCAGTATCAATTAAAAATCGTCTCTTAGTTACCTGGCAGGTTATGAAGAGGCGGCGGGGCCTTGGGACGAGTTCACTGGTTGCCATCAGTGACTGCCCTGATCTTTTTCCGTTTTGTATGCACATGGCTGTGTGCACTTCTTGGCTTTTTCGCCAAATTTATTGTGATAGAAGCAGTTTTTTTCATCGTAATTTCTCCCTTTTGATTGACTTCTGCATCTGCTTCGGTCTCTCTTTCTTTCGAAATTTTTTTTCGAATTGTCTTTGGAGAGACGTGTTGTGAGTGACTCAACTTGTTTGGTTAAAGTTAGGATCTGTTCTTCGAGCGTTTTTTTCTGACTCCCAACAGACGTGGCGGCTATCACAGCTTTACTTGACATTTCGTCTCATATTTATTTTCATCCGGGGGTTGTGTAATTATGTCTTTGATCTTTTTGATCTGTCTAGAATCTAGCTGGGCAATGGCGCAAGAGTATTTTGTCGTATCTGCTGTAATTCCGCTCAGGACGAATTGTCCCTCTAGTTGTGCACAGCTCGGGTTCATCACTCCAGAATGGCGGTATTCTAATTGAAACTTTTCCCACCTGGTTATCTCTATTTATCTGGGTTCTTCCATCGCCCTCTATTTTGCAATCTTAGCGATCACGTCGGGGCACCATTTTAGGAAATTAACCTATTTTTACGATATGAGGTTATTCTAGCTTTTCTATTTTCTACGGGAATCGCTAAGAAGTTTTAACTTGATTCTTTATTTGAACATAACTTTTTTATTCAAACATTTTTAATATATTAACATTTTCCTCAATTGAGGCATTTGTGGCAACTAGAACAAATATTCTCTTTATTTTTGTATTTATTATTGTAATTTCCCCGGTTATTTCTCCTTCTTTCTCTTCCTCTCGACTTTGTCTGCGTTGTTATCGTTCGATGTTCAACCTCTGGATGTTGTCGCTCTGTGGTCTGCGTAGCTGCACTTCGATGTGATGGTCCAGCGAACTGCGTGGTCTTAGTTTCGTGTCTTCGAGGGGAAGGAGGTAGTGGAGAAATTAGGCGAGGAACTTTGATCTTTTTTAGAAGTTGCTCTAACTCTGACTTTGGTGTTGAGGTTACTGGAAGGAAAATGAATTTTGATTTTGGTGTAACTAAGAGTATAGGACGGCTGGCTCCAAGGATTGGAGAATTACTGACAGAGCGTCTAGCGCCTGATAGCGACTTAGCGCTTGAAATTTTATTACCTCTAAGAGTCGGTGTTTGGGCACGGGAGGAATGAGAGATTTTAAGTGAAGGTAGAAATCTCGCCTTTGATTAAAGAGAATCAGTTTCCGGATGGCTAGCACCGGGAGGCGTGTCAATCACGATCACCTTTCTTGACAATTTTTCCTCTGCACGTCTAGCGCTGGGAGGTGGTTGCTGAATCTTCCTCGGAGAATTTGGAAAGAGGTCTACCGGTTGACTAGCACCGGGAGTCGATTGTGCGCCGTTTTGCAAGGTTGTCACAAAGAACAATCTTTCTCTTTTTTGTATACAGCTTCAAAGGGAGCGGCTGCGTTCTGCGTCTCTCAGTCGACTTCTTCACCACTTCCTCGGCGAGCCGAGAAGGGTGCTGGGTGTCACCTGAGCGTGGCGTGGTGAGGCTGGCTCGACCGTATCGGCCGACTGCTCGCAATACACCGAATTTTCTCTGCGTTGGGCTCTCCTTTTATACCCGAAAAAATCGGCGGCGAGTATCAACAACGGCGGTTGCTAGGAAATTTGCGTCTCGTGAATCTTGCAATGTGTCATTCCGGAAGCGACCTGAATATTCTCGCCTTCCGATGACTTGAATCTCTTTGCTTTTGACAGCTTAAATTTGCTCCGCGTACATCGTAAATGATAACCTTCTTGCTGTCATGAAACCACGTGTCGTCGGAGCAGAGGTTCGGAGGTTCGGAGGTTACCCCGAGGGTGACGTTCTCTTTTGTGGGTATGTATTATCGGCGGAAGCAAATTGAGTACATTCAAATATGAAGTTTATTCTCTTTGGGTGTTACTTTCATTTGAGGGTTCATAGTTGAAGGTTAACCATTAATTGAAGGTTAACTATCACTTGAAGGTTAACCATCACTTGAAGGTTAACCATCATCCAAAAAAACTCTTAAAGTTGGGTGTGGGCCGCCAATTGCACGTTAATCTTCAAATGATGGTTAACTTTCAATTGGCGGTCCGAATTTACACCCAACTTTAGGGTTTTTCTTTGGTGTTTTCTTAACGGTTAATACCAAACGTTGAGTGTATTTTTCCATAAGGGGCGTATAACGAGATCCATCACGCGGATCCCAATAACAAGAACCGCAAGCTATTCTTGAACAGTTTCGACGTTAACGTAACGTATCGAGCCCAGGGAACATCCCCGTGTAGGTCCCGACGTCATCCATTCACCGGGTCGCGTAAACAAGAACCGGAGGTCAAAAGGTTAAGGGTGCTGTCCCATAGACATCGGAATTATCGGAAAACGGAATCGGAAAGGTGGGATGGTGGGGAGCTAACCAATCAGAATGATTCCGTGTTTTCACATCTGGGTTCTCCATGGCGATCATTTTTTGGAATGGAATTCATGCATGTGCGTAACTGCGTATTTTAAATATCTGGCAGTCACTGGCGGTTAAAGTGTTAATAAGTTGCTATTATATTTATATATTTATTTTGATTGAAAAAGAAGAATATGATGTCATCTGTAAGTATTGTAATTATGAGATACGTATGCTAAATTATGTTATATTAGGTTATAATGTTGATACATTGATGGTCTAGCATACATTTCTAGCCTAACATACATATACAGTATGCTTATAGTAGTTTCAATTTGCGTAAAATTCAATATGTATATAATGTCATTTATTTATTATTAGACAGCAAAATGTGGTTACTGCGGATAGTTGTTAAAAATTGAGGCTATTTTAAAACATTCTTGTTTTGGTGTTTTCAACGCTGCATGTCAGGTTCTAAGTGTGGATAAGGCTGAAAAAATTGTTATGACAGGTATGAAAAATTTTGTATATAGTATTTATGTAGTATGTATTGTATATAGTATTTTGATGCAATGTACAAAACAGTACGAAATTTTCGTTACAATTAATAGTGAGTTTCCATTCTTATTGTTTAGATATCAATTTGATGGAGACAATAGGGGATAAAAGCCTAAATAATGATGTAAGAGAGAATGAAAATAATGCTTCAGAACCACAAGAAGTAGATGAAGAGCTGATAAGTATAGTTCAACAACGACTAGCTTTATATGATCCTCGTATACCACTTCAAGAAAAAACTAAGTTAAAGAAAAAAGATCTATGGCAGGAACTAGGAAGTCAGCAATTGTCTAGGAGGTAAACTTATGATTCAACATTATCATTACATTCTTTTTATAAACATGTTTTTTAAATTAATATTTTAGGAGCATATTCACCTGTTGGCGCCGAAAAAATGGCAATATTTGAGAGTACTAACAGTGTTAACAGAGTTTTTTTAATGATACATTAGAATATAAAAAGTAAATTATATTGAATGTGTTAAATGACATGTCAAATAATAACAACTAAATTTATTGTAGGAAATGGCCTCAGGGACTATATATATTGTCCGTATCAAACACTTTATTTAGACGACCGATTATTACAAGATGTTCTGCCTTGCGAGTAGGCTCTTTCGCTCGATGCCCGGGCTTAACTTCGTCTTGTCTGCTCGCCGGCCGAGAGAACTCTGCCCTCTCCGCGATCAGCGTTCTTACGAGCTTCGTTCGTTCGACTTTGACTTCGTCAACAATGCCTACCGCTTGTCGCACATAAACACGACCGCGTCAACGGTCCGCGTGTCGCCCGTTACTAACGTCTAGGAAAATCGCTTACAGTTCGGCCATCCTGACTTTTTGACCGACCCGGTCAAACTCACCCAAAAAATCCACTCTCGCACTTACAATTTCCATTCGATCCATACGTACATTCACACTATAGCTAAGCATTCGTCAGTCATTAATACAATATTAAACGCATAGATAAGGACGCATCTGATCCGGCGCTAGTACACCGGTATACGGTCGCTGTGTCAATTGAAATCCGTCGACGTCCACCACAACATAACGATCATGATCTAATACTTTCTTCACTACATACGGGCCTTTGAATTTCGGCAACAACTTCTTATTGATTCCGGCCGCTGTCCTCGATGTTTCGAATCTCAACATAGTCGCCGACTTTGTATTCACGCGCGGCCTTCCGTCGCAAGTTATATCGCTCAGCGCCTTCCGCTGCTCTTCGTCTATTTGAGATCGTGCTTTCTCCCGAAGCAACGTAAAATCGCGTTCTTCATGCAAGTTCTGATTAACTACATCGCGCAGCGCGTCATTCGGCTTTCCTCGCTGTTCAAGACCAAACAATAGGCGAGCAGCCGTCTCACCCGTCGCACGACAAACAGTATTGTTGACGGCAAACTCTACCTGTTCCAAAACACGATCCCATTTCAAAGGCATCTCGCTGAGTTTTGCCAACATCGGCGTTATTATTCTATTAAATCGTTCGACCTGCCCATTCGCTCGTGGTGTGCCTACCGCTACCAAAACATGCTCGATCGCTTCGGCTTCCAAATATTTTTTGAACGCGTTGGACGTGAAACAGCTTCCTCGATCGGAAATCAAACGCTTCGGTCTACTATACGCGCGAAAATAATCATTAAGAATGCTTTATTACTTCCTCCATCGTAGTCGATTTACAAGGACAGAGTCTAATGAATTTTGTAAAACGCGTCAATTATTACAAACAGATGCGATAGCCCTTTCCAGTTTTTTCCAACGGGCCCAGATGGTCTACATGTATGGTTGCAAAAGGCAAATTCTCTTTTGGTATGCTATGTAAATATTCTTCTGTCCTTCCGCTTGATGGAGAAAATTCAATACATTTAAGACAGTTCAAAATATGTTCACGCACCTTCTCGCGCATATGAGGAAACTAATAAACCCTAGTAATGTTCTCAATCACTTTATCGATTCCCACATGACCCAGATCATCGTGGCATGTTCGAATTATATTTGACTCCATAGATCGAGGAACATAAAAAAGTAACTTCTTATTTCTGTCTTTCCGATATACGAGTCCGTCCCGCAACTCGTAATATTTTACATCGCCGCTCTCGAGTCTCGTACGAATCTTTTAAAATCTCATCGTCGCGATCTTGACAAACAGATAAGTTCTCTCTAATGTGCTACCTTCGAGCACCAGTACACTGTGACAACGACTAAGCGCGTCAACATGACCCATTCTCTTTCCCGGACGATGAACAAGCTCATAGTCATAATCCTGTAAAAAAAGCGCCCAACGCGAGATTCGAGGATTCACATCTCTTTTCTTCAACGTTAAACGAAAACTATCGCAATCGGTAACAATCTTAAACTTTAGCCCCGCCAAATATACATAAAATCTCTTTAATGCGTACACGACAGCCAGACACTCCAACTCAAAACTATGATATCTCGACTCCGCGGGCGTCGTTCGCTGGCTCCAAAAAGAAACCGGACGCCATGTATTATCGCCTTGTCTCTGGAGCAAAATACCACCGAAACCGCTGGCGCTTGCATCACAATGCAGCTCCGTTTCGGCCTGTGGAGAATAAATCGCAAGTATTGGTTTACCCGACAAATGTTGCTTGAGCGTTTCAAACACTGAATTCTCGACGGGACCGAATCTAAAAGTGGCATTTTTTTTAATTATATCATACAATGGTTTCGCTAATACCGAGAATCCGGGAATAAATCTGCGAAAATAACTCGCAAGTCCGATAAATCGTTGTATCTCTTTTGCATTACGCGGTATCGGGTAATTAAGCACAGCCTCAATATTATTATCACTCGGTCGAATACCGTGTCGGTTAATACAATATCCTAAATACTGTGACGTGACAAGTCGCGTCTACTTCCCGGACGGGCTCGGCCGAGGGGAATTCGGGGGTGCCCTCTTGTTAGGGCAAGGGGAGGGCGATTCGTTATAATTGATTGGTCTAATTAGCTGTTAAGTTTTTAAGGGATCGCAGGTGGTGGCTGGAGTCGATCTGTAACGGCCGGAAGCCGCAACGAGGAAGGGCAGAGGATTAAGGAGACGGCTGGGGAACATGGCCAACAGTCGGATCGCTCGGACCTCCCCGCAAATGCATGGGTGTCGCCGGCCGGAAGTTACTCCGTACTCGGTCGTAACAGCGGCGAGATAACAGCCAAGGAGACCCCGAGGCGCCCCGAACGAAACGCAGTCAGACGAGGGTGCCGAGGAGCGGTCCAGGGAAAAGCGCAGCCCTGGGGCCGTCACACCGAAGGGATGCCGGCAGACGGGGCCGAGGCCCGGCCAGCCTAACCCCGAACGCCGGCTCGATCATCGCGGCCCGGACAGCCGGTTGATTTGGAAAGCCCGCGCCGAGTCGGAGACAGATGGAGCGACGCCGCCGGAAAGGGGTGGCGCGCGAGAAGCTGAGGCGCCGATGAGAGTGCCCTAGTATTGGAGTGGCGCCCCCGGAAGAAGCGGCGCACGGGTAGCCTAGGCGCCGGGAGCGCTAGGATCGGCAATCCGGTCGAGCGGCACGCCACAGCGCAGGCGCGGGGAACCGGCGCGATCCCGGCAGGCCATCGTTTCCGTCACTGTCGTGCCGGCGAGGAACCAGGGAGCATCGCCCGACTTACGAGCTGCCCGGACCGAAGGAGATACTGCGACGCATTGTAAGGTCACCACCCTGGCGTCCCCGCGTAAAGAGAAGAGAGTTCGCTCGAAGCACTGGCCCCAGGCACACACCGATTACCTGAGCGCCGCAGGAGTTACCTGTGGACGCCGACATGAGAGCGTGCGTTACCTTGCGCTCGCCGGTAAGAGAGATTCGCGTGGAGACTGTGCCAGGGCCTTGCCGAGAATGAGCTCTCCTGTGCGTAGAGACCAATCGTGCCCTCCCCGGGAGCACCGTCACGGCCGACAGTCGCGTGGCGTTTCATTGTGTAATCGTGTTAACTCGTGTCGCGTTTTCAGAGTGTTAATGTTCGTAATCGTGTCGCGTTTTCATTGTGTTAGGGTTAGTAAGCGTGTCGCCTTCGGCCACGTTAGTGAGAGTAATCGAGTCGCGAGTGGTCATATAATTTGAAGGGCACTCGCCCTCGCGTTCGAGTAGCGTATCCGGGACCTCGAGGACGGCGAATATTGTGCTTGGCGGGGACGGAAGGATCGACGGGATCGGCGCGGGGCCGCGGAAATCTTCGTGCTTGCGAAAGGATTCGGGATTCGCGCTACACGCCGCGAGATCGTCCGCGATACGAGTCCTTATTTCGTGTTCGGGGGCAATCGCCGACTAGCGGGGTCGACACGGCGAGATCGCCCATACTTTTTGCGTCGTACGGAATCGAGGTGGCCCGGGTGCACGTTGAAGACGCTACCGAGGGGGCGGCGATTCGGTGCGTCGGCCACGTGGCGTAAAGTCGCGTAAGCAAGGTACCGCGTTACCTTTATTAACTAATTGTTTCTTATGTTAAGTTTTCGTGTGCGTCTGCGTTTATCTGTTGCGTTGATCTGTTCTCGCGTGCGTGCATCTACGTTATTTAGTATTCGGCAGCCTCGCGTGCACCTGCCCTAAAATCCGAGGGTCACTCTGTCCGACATTTTCGCGCCCGGTTGTTGCGTTGTTTATGCGGCATTTGTGCGTCAGTAGTCCGGCATTTTGACGATAGTTTACATCATATCTTCGCGTTAATTCGTTGCCGCGGCGCCGATCCGCCGCCAATAACGTCTCGTTGCCGCGTGATCTGATTCCGAATGCGGGGTGCTCAGAACTATCATACCAGCACCGACTTTAACGGATAATCTGTTGCAAGTATTTTCTATTTGACGAAATATATTATACGTTATCCTATTACTCTTATTTTGTGTGTGATTGATTGCGTGACGCCTCTCTCCAAATCCCCAGAAAGAGAACTACGCCCTGAGGTATTGTCAGGGATATCGCGTTAGATCTGTTAGTGTTCGGTGGTGCGATCCGTCGCACCTGGCGCCCAATCATTTGGTGTCGGAATTAGTTGCGTGTGCCGCCAATCCACGATAGCCCTCCGCCGGATTGCGAGACCGTGGAAAAAAGCGCCCTGGCGAAAATAAAGCGTTTGAAAAGCAGAAATTGCAACGCTTGAGCGTTTGAAAACGTCTTTCAAACGCTCAAACGTTGCAATTTCCGCTTTTCAAACGCTTATAAACTTCCTATTTTCGCCAGGGCGTCGCAATACTTAATTTCTGTTTGCACAAAATAACATTTATCTAATCTAAATTGTAACCCGTGCCTGCCTGCTATCTCAAAGATTTCTGATAAGATGCCGATATGCTCCTCTAGATCCTTAGTCGCGACCAACATATCATCCATATAAACTTGCATTCGGTTTTCTCGAATCAACGGCTGGAAAACGGCATTTATATATCGGCAAAACACGCGCGGCGCGTTCTTCAAGCCAAATGGCACACGCATGAATTCGAACTGGCCCAGGGGCGTCACGAAGGACGTATACTTTATCGACTGCTCGTGTACTTTCATGTGATAATATCCGTCCTTTAAGTCTAAGCTAGTAAAATACTTCTTACCCCGCAAGCTATCGATATTGTCGTCGATCCGTTCCGGTGAAAAATTGTCGCGTATGGTAATTTTGTTCAGTTCACGAAAGTCCACACACAGTCGGCAATTGCCATCCTTTTTTCTTACCAAGACAATCGGGCTTGCATAAGGTGAACAGCTCGGTCGAATAATTCCCTTTCCTAAAAGCTCATCTAGAATCTTACGCAAAACCTCTTTATCCGCAAATGACAATCTACGCGGACGCGAACTTATGGGCTGCTTGTGACTAAGCGCAATCACCATTTCAAACTCGGGCATAAAATTCCCCTCTCGAACATTCGCCAGGTAACGCGAATACGCTTCGCGGACCCGCATGGATACATCTTCCCCTACAGCCGGATTCACTTTCAACTCGTCGCAAGTTCGAGCAAAGTCATCGCTTGTATTCGATATGCAATAACTGGTCCATCGCGCGCGCCTCCTCCACCTCAACGACCTCGAGAGTTTCCCCGAATGTAACGCGTAAATGCGGGCAATTCAAAAAATCTCTTCCCAACAGAACGTCGTACGCCATCGTATCGCTTGACACCGTATAAAATTTTATCCCAAAACGCACGCCATTCACTTCCAAAACCCCGCGGAATACCCCATCGATCTTTAATCTCGAGCTGTTAATTCCGCAAAACTGACGGGATTCGTCTTCCTCCGGCAGACGCGACTCACCCGGGATCACATCGCTCCGCACGAGGCTGATCGGCGAGCCCGAGTCGATCAGCGCATCGACAACGTAACAACACGACTCGTTATTCGTACCCTCCGTCGAAATCTTCACACGAGCCATGTAAGGCTTCGGCACCTCGATAGGTTGTACCATATTCATGGACGCCGCTCGCGCGAAGTCTCTCACCGTCTCCGCCGCTGAGGATTGACTCCGCTTCGGGCAGTCCCTCGCTATGTGCTCCGCCAATCCGCACACGAAACACGACCTCACCGCCGCCCGCGTACACTGCGCCGCCATGTGCCCCGTCTCCTGGCACCTATAACATCTCGTCGGTCCTTTCCGCACCGTCGACATCTCTGTCTTCCCCGTCGCCAGTCGCTCTCGCCTCGTCCCTCCTCGCCCCGGTGCCGCTCGACCGCCCAAGATCCAGCTGGATCTTCTCGAACGCCTTTAATATCTCAGTTCCCGTCCGGTAATTCATTAATCGGGCCTAATTTTGTAATCGCTGATCCATCACTCCTTCGATCAAATAATCCACTATCTCGTCCTCTGCGATCGGTATGCGGTTGGCCAAAATCATCTTGTCGTGGTAATAATCGCAAAATGATTCACCCCTTCTCCACACCCGAGACTCGAACTCTCTTCGAAGAGCTAATTTTCCCAGACGCAGGTCAAACATTTGTTCCATCTCTCTCAGCAATTCGTCCACGCTCAGCGTCAAATATTCAGCCCTCGAATAAAACCACATCAACGCCCGTCCTCTTAGCCGCGAGCCAATTAATATTCTCGCCGCGTTTTTGTCCAATTCGTATGTGTGTCTCAGTAGCTGCAATTGCTGCCTCCATCTCCAAAAAGTATTATCCGTCCCGTCAAATTCCGGCAACAATTCCTTCACATTCCGAACGCCGCCGGACATCAAAGTCGCACTGCTACCCGCCGCCACGCTCATAGCCGGGGAACTCCGCAGCGTCTCCATCTCTCGTCGGAGCAGTCTCTGCTCTGTCTCCCAGAGCTCTCTCTCTCTACGCAGGAGCTCAATCTCCATCCTTAGAATCGCGTTTTCGCGCTCCTCCAACTCAAGCGCCGCGATTCTCGTCCGCTCCCCTCGCGCCGATGTCTCACCGTCTCCCACCAGTTCCCCGACCTCCTTCGTCGGCCGGTGCCCGTCTTTCGAACCATCGGCCTCCTGCGAGGTATCCTTCCGTCGCCCCGCGGCGAGCTCGTGCCACACCTCCGAACTATACTCGTTTAATCGTTTAATTAATTCGGGTTTCGTCCCGCTCGTCGGTAGTCCCCGTTCGCGAAGAGCGTCCTTCAATTCTATTACGGTATACTCGCTTCCCATCGTATCAAATCGTTCGTCTCTCTCGATCAAAGCCATATGCACTCACTTGTGTCACAATCCCACTTCTGATGTTGTAGGAAATGGCCTCAGGGAATATATATATTGTCCGTATCAAACACTTTATTTAGACGACCGATTATTACAAGATGTTCTGCCTTGCGAGTAGGCTCTCTCGCTCGATGCCCGGGCTTAACTTCGTCTTGTCTGCTTGCCGGCCGAGAGAACTCTGCCCTCTCTGCGATCAGCGTTCTTACGAGCTTCGTTCGTTCGACTTTGACTTTGTCAACAATGCCTACCGCTTGTCGCACATAAACACGACCGCGTCAACGGTCCGCGTGTCGCCCGTTACTAACGCCTAGGAAAATCGCTTACATTATTTTTAATTTTTTTTCAGAACATGTACATCTTTAAGATTTCCAAACAGGAAAGACACAGTTCAAGTAACGAATAACCTTCCTGTTCCTTTACCTTCCTGTTCAAATTCACCTACAAATGACAGCAACGATTGCATAGATTTAGAAAACAAGCCTACCTCCAACGCCATCACCGGGTATCTTTGAATTGTCTGTAGCGACTTCATCTTCACGAAGTTCGTGTTTGTAATAGATACACACACACACACACACACACATTAATATAAGGATATTGGAGTTTTTAATAATTAAATCTACTGTTTGGTTTCAGAAAGACAACATTCAAGTAACATCGACGAAGTATATAGAGCTTTTTTACAGATCTTAAACACGAATATTCAACCCAATCCTATTGATGGGTTTATGTTACGACTGGCAGAAAGAATGCGTCGACTTCCCTACAGGGAAAGATCACAGTTAGACTTGGAGTTCTTAATGAAATTGCATGAAACGGAGAAAAGATTGGGACTGTTAAATAATTAAGAGATATCTGTAATATCATATATTATACTTAAAGTAAAAAAAAGACTTGGTTAGATGGCGCGTGTGTGAATGGTAGCGGTGAAAGTGCGTTGTGCGATTTTAGCTTTGTTTCTGGGTTTAAAGATTAGTATGTGGCAAGTAGGGATAATGGAAAGATAGGGTGTAAATAGGGGATGCGATGAGAATGAAGGGAGATAGTAGGATGCAAGTAGAGAAAAGTAGTATAGAAGTGTTTAGCGAACGTGGTAGGATGAGGTTATGGTGACGAGTCAGTTAGGCGGAAAAGGCGGTAAAGGTAATGTAGGTAAAGTAGGGAAGGTTTCGATCGATGATTGTAAAGAAGATTGTATGATAAGTGATTAGCTAAGAAGCCTTCGGTCGTAAATTAAGCATAGGTTAAGAAGATAGTTAATGTGATGACAGGTCGAACTCAGAACACATGTAAATTTTAAATTGGGAAATATAGGATCAAGATTAAGAAGAGGAAGAAGAGGAAAAGGGAAGAAGACAGGAGAAGACAAGAGGTAGGTGAAAGAAGCGCTGTTATAGAAGAGGTTATACCAAACAAGCAAGGTGAAGAAGAAAGAAGAAAAAAGTAGTTGTAAAAACTCTCGAGTTCCGGGTTAATGGAAAGGAAAAGAAGAAAGGTGAAATAAAGCTAGGACACAAGGATTGGCGAATTCAGAGGTTCTAGGAAAGGGAAGTAAAAGAAGTTAAATAACTGAGGAAGGGTAAAGCCAATGATGAAGAAGAGAGAAGATGAACAGAAGAAAGGTGAAGAAAAGCGATTGGCGTAATCCTGGACAAGGATTGACGAAACATCTGCGTGGAAGGAAAGAAAAGGTAAATGAAGATGGAAATAAGAAAGGGAGTAAATGAGGACACAAGGCTTGGTGAGAAGAGGAGAGGAAGAAGAGGGAGAAAATGTGGAAAGAGGTATGAACGTTACAGTTTAAGAATGGACGCCGCAGTTTTCTGGAAATATTAGAATCTTTGGAGGGCACGGATGCGAATACAGGTAAATTGGTTACGCAACGGCAGATAGGAGGTACGGGAAGATAACTAGAGAACGCGCGAGCGCGCGCGGAGGAAATAAATGTTGCTTCGGAGGGAACGAGAGAAGAAGAGCTGGGAGACCATTTAGTAAGAGAGGAGAAGAGCAGTGCTGAGAAATTTGGCAAATAAGGAAGAGGAATGGAGCGATTCGAGGGCACAGAAGTTTTTTGAGTTAAACTAGGAATGAACTCAAAAAAGATCATGTAGAGATTAAGATTAGGAAGATGATATTGAAAGAGAAAAGAAAAGAAGAGGAGGGAAGGGCATATAGGGAGGTGTGATGAGTTCGGTAGGGAGACATAGGAAAGTATTAGTTAGGAAGCAAGAGATTTGTTATTAGTCGAGTTTATTATATGTAAGTGTATGTAAATATTTGAGTGTAAGGGTTTTGTCAATATGTGTTTGGAAAATAAGATAATGGTTGTAATATTAAGGTAAAGGTAGGGATAAATAAAAAGAGAGAGAATTATATATATGTTTTGTAGTTTTAAGATTAGGCTTTGAGTTTCGCACGCAGAAATTGTGGAAGATATGAGTTTAAAGTATATGATAAGTTCTGGAGTATAAGGTTTATAAAGAGAATGCATAGAATTCAAGTTTTATAAGAGTTTTAGGTTGCAAGAAATTTTTTTTAAAGATAAAGCGAGATAATTTGTTCTTCCTGGATTAAAGGAGATTTGAGAAGCATTTAGAAATATATGGAATATTATAATATTAGTTGTTGCGCGTTGTTGTATGAAGGTATGTATGTGTGTGTGTATAGGTGAATAATGTCCGTTTCTTGGCCTACTGCTGAAGCGGACTAGATTCAAATATTTTTGTGTTTAGGTTGAGAGTTTAACGTGTAAATAATGGATTTAGTCGTTTAGGGCTAAGGGATGGTTTTTCTAAAAGAAATTTATGAAAGTACGGAATAATGAATTAATAGTTGCACGCGTTAAGTTAAAAAAGTTGGTATGAGTGTGTATAAGGCATATTGTAAACCAAGTCTCCATTTCTTGGCTTTTTTGTAGCTGAAATTAAATAAATCTACTTAAAGTAAAAAAAAATATTGTAGACATAAAATAATAAATCTATAAATTAATTTTTAAAAATCATTGTGTAATGCCTTCTACCATTGCTGTTCTATGGCTCCAGCAGTATAAAAAAATTCTGTGAATGCATCTCAAATGTTTATTGTATTTTGAATTACATTATTTCTTTCTGTATTATCAAACAAACTTGGAAAGTACTATTATATACATTTACATGATCTGAAAGAGATAAAGACATATATTGTCTTTTTTTAGCGGAAACTGCGAGATCTTTTTGCATTAGAAAATTATGCAGACAAACTGTTGCTTTTACTATTGCAATTGCATTGTCTACATGTGTCGATAGGGGTCGTCGAAAAGTTCTCCAACGTGCACATTCCACAATTCTACGAGCCCGGCTAAGTCAATAGTTGAATACCTTCTGTCGTAAATTTAAATTGTTGGCACGTGGATAAGGTCGCATCATAAAAGATGTTAAGGCGAAAGCTTCATCACCCATTAAAACGAACGGCAATTGTGAACCATTTTCTACAATCGCTTTCGGTGGAGGTAAATTACATATATTTTTAATGAGATGACGTCCAATTTTACTTTGCGCAAAAATGCCTCCGTCACTACTTCTAACTTCGGCTCCAATATTTACTGCTGTAAAACAATAATTTGCATCTGCGATTGCTAGGAGAACAATGCTATGGGTACCCTTGTAATTAAAATAAGTTGAACCACTGTGAGGTGGAGCCTAAAATAACACCAAAATTATATTTTTTTGATATAAAAAAAATAATTCTTATTATTAAATCAAAGTGAGAAAATAAATAAATTAGATTACATATTACTATTGCCATATGCCTTCCATCTAACGCTCCAGTTAGGAAAATTTGTAAATTCAAAAATCTAACCTAAGTGGTAGCTTTATATTTTTTTTAAAAAATTATATTATCTAACTTAACTCAAGTGACATGTATTAAAAAAAAAAGATGTGAAATCTTTAATTTCTTCTTCACAAAATTATATTACCTAACTTAACTCAAATGACATGTATTTAACCTAAGTGGTAGCTTTATATCTTTTTCACAAAATTATATTACCTAATTTAACTCAAGTAACATGTATTTCAAAAAAAATGTGAAATCTTTAAATTAAATTGCGCCAGTTGTAAAGAGAATATGTATATTGCTTTAAAAGATAATTGTAATGCAACTACTTTAAAGAAATAAAAACCAAGTGGTATCTTCGTATTTCTATTCAAGGGTCTTCCTATTTTAAACCCAAGTGATAATAGCTTCTTAATTTTCTTTAACAAATTTTTAATATTACAAAGAATTATTTTAATTACAAAGAATTAAAGAAGTAACAGTACAAAATAAAAATATTTAATTAAAACAAAATAAATAATTTTTTTTGTAAAAAAACTTGGCGCTGCTTTTTTACTCCTGTCGCATTCTTTCCTAAATTATGTTTATTGTTTTTTATTCAATCAAAAATTTTAGTACTAATGTTTAAATTTTAATGTTTAAAATTCAAAGCCTAGCAGCGCCAAGTTTTTTTACAAGAAAAATTATTTATTTTGTTTTAATTAAATATTTTTATTATGTACTGTTACTTCTTTAATTCTTTGTAATTAAAATAATTCTTTGTAATATTAAAAATTTGTTAAAGAGAATTAAGAAGCTATTATCACTTGGGTTTAGAATAGGAAGACCCTTGAATAGAAATACGAAGATACCACTTGGGTTTTATTTCTTTAAAGTAGTTGCATAACAATTATCTTTCAAAGCAATATACATATTCTCTTTACAATTGCCGAAATTTAATTTAAAGATTTCACATCTTTTTTTGAAATACATGTCATTTGAGTTAGGTTATTTTGTGAAAGAGATATAAAGCTACCACTTAGGTTAAATACATGTCATTTGAGTTAAGTTAGGTAATAAAATTTTGTGAAGAAATGAAAGATTTTACTTCTTTTTTTTTAAATACATGTCACTTGAGTTAAGTTAGATAATATAATTTTGTGAAAAAGATATAAAGCTACCACTTAGGTTAGATTTTTGAATTTACAAAATACATTGCGTGTACTTGGCACTTTTTTTACCTTTTTTGAAAAAGGTAATTTTGTACTGATATCACCTATTTTGTAGTGTTAAGCAAGAATCTGCAAAACATTTTTATTTTTTATTTTTTAATTATTCACAAAATTAGCAATAACAACAAATATATGAAAATTAATACTATTTAAGTAAAAGTAAATTATACATTTCTTACAAAAATTGAAAGAACACTAAATTTATCTTTAAAAATAAGCAAAATTCGAGCAGCTGTAACTTTGTTAAAAATGAATAAAACTTAAATTTCAAGCTTAAAGCGGGAAGCACACTTCTGCATAACGCATAATGCGTAAGCATAAAAAAACTGATTGGTCTATTTCCTTATGCACATGTGTATGGACCAATCAATTTTCTTATGCTTACGCATTATGCATTGTGCAGATGTGGGTGCTCCCCGCTTAAAACCTCTACTTTCGAAAGATTACTATTATGCGTCCAATTTTTATTATGTCTAGACATAATTTTAATTCAGCGAATTTTTATTATGTCATGACATAATTTTAATTCTGCCGCTAGGGAATTTTTAAGTCGATTCTTATGAATCAAGCTTGAATTTGATGTCTAGGTGTCCCAGATTGCCGATAACAAGATCCACATAGTGCGCTCCATAGTTTTCGGTGTCCAGGTGTAATAATACGTTGAATTCGATGTCTAATACACGTAGACACCAAAACTACAAAGCGCACTATATGGACCTCGTCATCGGCAACCTGGAACACCTAGACATCGAATTCAACGTACGATTACACCTGGACACCGAAAACTATAAAGCGCATTATCTGGCTTCCGTCATCGGCAACCTGGGACACGTGAACATCTAATTCAAAGTATTAATACACGTAAACACCGAAAACTACGGAGCGCACTATGTGGACCTCGCCATCGGCAACCTGGGACACCTAGACATCGAATTCAACGTACGATTACACCTGAACACCGAAAACTATGAAGCGCACTATCTGGATCCCGTCATCGGCAACTTGGGACACGTGGACATCGAATTCAAGGTATTAATACACGTAGACACCGAAAACTACGGAGCGCACTATGTGGACCTCGTCATCGGCAACCTGGAACACGTAGACATCGAATTCAACGTATTATTACACCTGGATACCGAAGACTATGAAGCGCACTATCTGTATCTCGTCATCGGCAACCTGGGATACCTAAACATCGAATTCAAGATTGATTCATAAGAATCAATATATATTATATACATACTTAATTTAGCTAAATAGAAATCTTCCTCCTGACCGATAAGTCTATCGACCTTTAATAATTTATCTACTAGATCGTTCGAAATACGCGCGCGATATCGAAACTGGCGATACCTACGCCGCCAGCGTCGAAAAAATGAAAGTAACATTTCTGATTATATATATATGTCATATAAGACATCGGCGTTAGGAGGAAGTATCTTAATAAAAAATTTTCACATTTGGACTTTGCGTCGCAATATCTCCGCTCGTAGGGCACGTAGCGGAATTTTATAAAAGAAACCCCCCCTCTAATTGGACCCCAAGTTATAGATCAAGCCTACTTAGAACTTGATCCGTTCACTCGTTATCGAGATCTCAACATCTCGGATACTCGCAACCCGTCGCGTCGCGTAAAAGAGTCACAATCGGTCTCGCTCCGCGTGTACTTGGCACGAGACACTACCGTATCTCTTGATTTCCAATATACCAGGAGCTTAAATTTTAATATAGTAAAAGGTTTTATGTCTATTACAACTATATTATCTAAAATAATGTCTAAAATTTGTTTCTTTAACCTGATTTTACATTTAGCTGTAAACAATTGCAAAATCAAAACGATACAGAGCGATACAGCGGGTTGCCCATTCGAGCAGGCGCGCATGGTCGTTCACAATTGCGTTGACTTCGGTACATCACCTATAATCACTCGCATATCTTTTTTACAATAAAGTTGACTTTTAGCGCCCAAAGTTGCAATACAATTGTGATGGATTTTGTCACGTCTGACGGTACATCACTTTAGCCGCATAAAATTTTTCTTTGTTTTATCCTTATTGCACAGCACCTGAAAAACAATATTAAATTATAATACACTCTTTAATTTAACTGTCACAACAATTACTCAGCTGACACGCCCTTATGTGTTCTTAAAACAGCAAAGACAAGCCTAAAGAATATGACCGCCTAAAGGCTCATTTTCAAACTTAAGTCCTATTTTCATAAATCAGACTATGAACTTTGGACAATTACTTATTAAAATTCCCCAGAGTCAATAAAATTGACTGCTCATTGCTATTCATTGGTTATACAAACCTTATAAGATTCATTATGCACTATAAATTTAGTTTGACCAGGATCTAACGGAAAGAAACGCCATGTTCTATAAGAATGTGTCAAGAAAATCAAAATAAAATATAAATCAATTAATTAATGGCAAACCAATTATAAGAATATAATCTATTATGCCCAAAGAATATTACCACACCGAAATAACAATTATTTTATTAACATTTTTTAAACACAATTGTTATAAACAATTAATTTACATTATTAACAGACCTAACTAATATCACCATTGAAACCATTATTAAAGGTCCAACAACTTTTGTTAATAAATTTTTCTTATATCTTTCAAAACAGACTAATTAACGATAAAAATTATTGTAAAATTATTATTAAAAATAATTAATAAAATCACTACAGACACTTAGCAGAACCTGTCAGGTAATCCTACAAAAACCACTACTTAATATCTCTTTTCAATTTTAAGATATAATTAAAAATTATGGAAATCCATAAAACACAAAAATTTTAAACACCCTAAAATATAGTCCTCAATTACTTAAATACAACAAAAGAAATCCCATCTTTCTATTCCTTACCGTTTACGAGTTATGAATTATTAAAGTTTTATGTCCGCCATCTTGAATTTCCTACCATTTAAACTTAGAAAGACCAAATTACTTTTACATTAATATTTGACCCTTTTAAACATTTTAAGATTAACAAATTTTATTTTTGAACGAAAATTTTGACACCTAATTATTATGATAAAAATGGAATCCGCCATGTTTCTAAACACTGATAGCGTTAATTCCGATTTTCTAATTGTACTAATAAATTTAATAAACGAGATTGAAAGTTATTCATTTAGCGAATGACTTCAGTACGAGAGACGAGGATAGTTTAATACCAACCCGTAGAGAGTAAGACGAAGATAGCCATATAGATTCCTAATAAAATTAAAATAAAATAAAAAACGAATAGTCGGTAATAAAAAACAATGAAGACGCGTATAAAGAATAATCATTAGAATCATTTGGTAGAAAAACATTTACTATATAATCATTTACTTTTGCAACTTACTTTTATAAACAATTATAAATAAATTATTAACCATGTCAATAAATATTTTTAACCTGTACTCCAGGTAGTGTATAATAACTTTGATATAAGTCAAAATATTGTCACTCCATTGATAAAAATTATATAAAAATCCAAAACGAAAACCACCCGGTATAAAATATATGTCCCCAAAAGTGACCAATATCATAGCTTTGCATATTTCTATTTGGTAAATTTAAGGGACATAGAATTTCAGATCGCAATATCCACTAAACGACAATAATAAAAAAATCCCTTTTTCTATACACTGATAACATCATCTTTTCCCTTGAAAATAATGTATAAAGCATAATTTTTATTAAACTCCTACACCTAATTAATCGTAAAAATACATACCTCCGTTTGAGCAACAACCCCCTGAAATATATACATATTAATAGAAACCCCGGTATATACGATCTGTCTGTATACATACACTCTGCATCAGCGCACTTACAAAAAACAATAATAACTTTTATTTATGCGATTGTTTATTTACAAAATATTTATAACGATAAAATAAAGTTTTATATGAAAAAATAATTTTATTATAAAAACAAAACCGCGTGAACAAAAAGAATATAACCACATCAATATGTGAATTAAAAATTGCCAAATTGTTTAACAAATAATTAGTTACTAATAAATATTTATATTAACAATAAAATTTTTTAATGTTATATTATACTTTAGTGAAAGTCCTGCAATATATTTCCTATACACCCTTATCGAATTCCCGACCGTTTCCAAGATATAAAAATAATAAGAATCTTATTACATAAACAATTTAATTTCATTGATCTGCCATACTAATGGGAATGCTAACCATCTCTACTTACATATAATATTATTAACATAATATTAGACTTATTATTACTACTGCTAACAACACTTTTTATTAACATTGTTATTAACAAATATATACTTACTGAAAATAATATTATCATCGAGCGTCAATCGCCGAAGCGTCACTCACGAACCTGAAAAGGATAGAATTGTATCATGCGCCACGTAGAAACGCGAATCCAAGCGAGATGCGAATATTAGTAACTGTTAGACAAAGAGAGCAATATCTTTGATGCTTTGGACATGCTATTAATTATTTTAATTGTATAATTGAATTATTTTACTTTATGTAAAGTATGTCTAAAGGAAGTTAAATAATATTTAACATATATTTGTATACTTTAAACTCAATTTATTAAAGATTTCTTATATTCCTTTGAAACAAAAATCATGTTGAGATTTTATAATGAAAGAAGATATTACTCTCGTTACGAATCGCTACTAGAATAGAAATAGAAACGAGGTCACTAAGTGATTCATTTGAGTGGAATCCAGTCCTCGCGTAGAACCATGTATGGACATGCCGAGGTGAAGCGAAGCCCATGACCATATAAGGTAAAGAATTTCGAGACACCACCTTATGACTCATTGCTGGCAAGCGAGCCGCACAGGTAGAAGTAGACTCATATCCGTTAGACACCGCCCTATGACTCATTGTAACAAGGTGCGGTCACCTCCCACTACCGTTTCCAGAAATATATAAAAGCACCGTTCGCCCACTCGACTGAGAGTGTGGAACGAGCCAAGAAACCTTACACATCGTATATTACTCGTTCCATCCTCCACATAAGCCACTTGTATCTTGGAATTCTACAATAAATATTATGCTCTTTTATATAAAAAAGAAAAGGAAGATAAAATTATTGAAACACCTACCTTCAACGGACCCGAGGAGCCATAGTCCACATCGCCGAACAACAGCTATTTATCCTGGGGTTTTACCCCCTTAACAGCGGAAGAAAAACCCATTCGACGGAGACGTTCTGCCGGATCGAGCCACCTCGCATCACCCAGGACGTCACAATTTCCGTAGCAGTAACGTTAAAACAGTAGTCGAGATGACAATACAAGTTACGAAATAAATTTTATTAAGAAAACGAAAGACTTCTTCTCTCTTACGAAAAAAGCTCGTACCATAGTCCATCATAATCATTATATATTATAATTTTATTACTTAAATTATTTTTTGCACACAATGTTTATGCACAGGACAAAAGTCAGCAATTAGTATATGTGTGCAAATTTAAATTATATGTCGGCTAATAAATTTTATTCAATGTAAGTTTAAATAATGGCAGAAATCACCAACAAATCTTACAATATTCATTTTGTTTAATTAATAAATAATTTATCATTAAATTGATAATCGATTTAATATATCAATACTAATAAGGATTATATAATTTTTTATATAAATGATGCTGCTGCATCTTAAAAATCTTAATATTTTAATCTCATAAACAAAAAGTTTATTAGTATAAAATATAAATACATTTTAGATATGATGCTAATAAATAGTTTATATAAGGCAAATTATCATAATATTTAATGAATACTTTTCAGTAATAAATTCCTTGTAGATTTAAATGAGATTCAGTAGCATTATTTACATAAAGATGCTTATTAGCATCAGTATATTGAATTAATTATTAATATTAATGATGAAATATTAATAATTTGAAATAAATGTTGTTAGACATAAGATCCGCTGATAATCGTTTTTATCGTTATAAATAACGATGGAAACGGTCATCAACGGATCTCGTGCCTAATAACATTTATTTCAGATTATTAATATATATAATATATTGTCACGTCTTTTTCACTCCCGGAGCGGTCCAGGCCGTGTGACGGATCAAAAGGGGAAGGAGAGAAGGATGATAGGCCTCTCCGGCAGTTCTCTCGCACCCCCGACACTCCACTAACCGAATTTTATTGTTGGGCGCCAGACGCGTGAATTCGCGTCCGCGAAATCGCAAGAAACTAAAGAAAGAGACGCAAGACGAAATAAGTCGGTGTGCGAGGAGTCGGCTAGCTCGACCTAATAGCAGGGCGCACCCTCAGAAAAGATTTCTAATAACGAGACAAAAAATATTCTTGACATGTTTAATCTCATCACAACCTGAAGTAGTATAAAAATAAAACAATATTGAGATTAAATTCGTAAAAAAATTCGTAAAATTCGTAATTTATTGCAAATCCCCGCAGGGTTCGCAATCCACTACCAATATTACCCTTCTCCTCTCACTTTAACCTTTTGGACCAACGGCTTAACGTCTCTTTCCGAAAGACGGAGCCCAGTTTTCTCCGCACAAGAGCCTATCTTGCACGGAGGGACGCAGCTATCGGAAAAACATTCCATGCTTCATAGCTCTAGTGGACTCGAACCTGGTTCCTCAGATTACGAGTCTGGCGCTCTACCACTAGGCCACACTGCCGCCCTATTGAGATTAAATCAATAATTCCTATTCTCTTCTCTCGAATAAAATAAGATTGACTTAATATCTTGAGACAAGAATATATAAATTTAAGCTTATATATTCTTGCGTTTAGACTAATCTTTACGCGACGTTATAACTTATAACGTCGCGGAATAAAACGGCTTTCTATCAAATACGTTTTGTATGATTATAAGTGTAAAATCATAAATCATAAAAATAATCAAAAATCGTATGTTTTGTATAAAAACGTAATAATAAAACGTTACAAAATAATAACTGTTTTTGTTCATAAATACCTTTATTTCATTCTATCACAAAAAGGATCTTGAAAAAATAATATAATAGATTCCCAACAATCCACAAATTCTCTTTTTGCAAGAATAGAATTAGATTTTTTTCAGATTTGTCTATTATTAAATCAAGAATATTATAGGATTGTCACAAAGTTCTATCTGCATCTTTCTGAAAAAGTTAAAGGGATAGTATCAAGAATATTTTATTCTAAACTTAAGAAATTTTCTATTTAAGATTAAAATATTGTTGTATTGAAATATTTATCCCTCTAACTTTCTCAGAAAGATGCAAATAGAACTTTGTGACAATCCTATAATATTCTCGATTCAATAATAGACAAATATGAAAAAAAATCTTATTCTATTCTTGTAAAAAGAGAATTTGTAGATTGTTGGGAATCTATTATATTATTTTTTCAAGATTCTTTTTGTGATAGAATGAAATAAAGGTATTTATGAACAAAAACAGCTATTATTTTGTAACGTTTTATTATTACGTTTTTATACAAAACGTATGATTTTCGATTATTGTTATGATTTATGATTTTACACTTATGATCATACAAAACGTATTTGATAGAAAGCCGTTTTATTCCGCGACGTTATAAGTTATAACGTCGCGTGAAGATTAGTCTAAACGCAAGAATATATAAGCTTAAATTTATTATATTCTTGTCTCAAGATATTGAGTCAATCTTATTTTATTCGAGAGAAGAGAATAGGAATTATTTATTTAATCTCAATATTGTTTTATTTTTATACTACTTCAGGTTGTGATGAGATTAAACATGTCAAGAATATTTTTTGTCTTGTTATTAGAAATCTTTTCTGAGGGTGCGCCCTGCTATTAGGTCGAGCTAGCCGACTCCTCGCACACCGACTTATTTCGTCTTGCGTCTCTCTCTTTAGTTTCTCGCGATTTCGCGGACGCGAATTCACGCGTCTGGCGCCCAACAATAAAATTCGGTTAGTGGAGTGTCGGAGGTGCGAGAGAACTGCCGGAGAGGCCTATCATCCTTCTCTCTTTCCCCTTTTGATCCGTCACACGGCCTGGACCGCTCCGGGAGTGAAAAAGACGTGACAATATATTATATATATTAATAATCTGAAATAAATGTTATTAGGCACGAGATCCGTTGATGACCGTTTCCATCGTTATTTATAACGATAAAAACGATTATCAGCGGATCTTATGTCTAACAACATTTATTTCAGATTATTAATATTTCATCATTAATATTAATAATTAATTCAATATACTGATGCTAATAAGCATCTTTATGTAAATAATGCTACTGAATCTCATTTAAATCTACAAGGAATTTATTACTGAAAAGTATTCATTAAATATTATGATAATTTGCCTCATATAAACTATTTATTAGCATCATATTTAAAATGTATCTATATTTTATACTAATAAACCTCTTGTTTATGAGATTAAAATATTTAGATTTTAAAGATGCAGCAGCATCATTTATATAAAGAATTATATAATCCTTATTAGTATTGATATATTAAATCGATTATCAATTTAATGATAAATTATTTATTAATTAAACAAAATGAATATTGTAAGATTTGTTAATTGTGATTTCTGCCATTATTTAAACTTACATTGAATGAAATTTATTAGCCAACATATAATTTAAATTTGCACACATATACTAATTGCTGACTTTTGTCCTGTGCATAAACATTGTGTGCAAAAAATATTTTAAGTAATAAAATTATAATATATAATGATTATGATGGACTATGGTACAAGCTTTTTTCGTAAGAAAGAAGATGTCTTTCGTTTTCTTAATAAAATTTATTTCATAACCTGTATTGTCATCTCGACTACTGTTTTAACGTTACTGCTACGGAAATCCGTCACAATTGTATTGCAACTTCGGGCGCTAAAAAGTCCATTTTATTGTAAAAAAGATATGCGAGTGATTATAGGTGATGCACCGAAGTCAACGCAATTGTGAACGACCATGCGCGCCTGCTCAAATGGGCAACCCGCCGTACCGCTCTGTATCGTCTTGATACACCCTGTACAATGTATTGACAATTATACTACAATAAAACATATCAGTTTCATTGCTGTAATAAATATTTAACAAATGACATTGCTACTTTTATTTTACATTTAATAAAAATACACTTTTCTTATTTAAAACTTAGAACGCCGTTTTCTTGAAATATATAAAACTATAGACATATGGTTCTTTACCTCTGAGGTACATATATATATATATATATATATATATATATGGTGTTATCCCATCTCCCTTGGTATCGACGCTCCATTTCCTTATAGCCCAGTAAAATGACAAAATTTGGAGGAAATAATACTGACTGGGCTGAAACTTTGTAAACAGGCTTGTTTTAGGGTACTATTTAACATATTAAAAGTCCCCACGTGTAGACGCTACGTTGCGGGCAGGGAAGGGTCCAAAAAATCCAAAAAATCCGTTTCTCGCAAATAATTCAAAAAATATCAACTTTACGGAAATTTATGTAGATATTAAAATTGTAGCTTACAAAATTCTGCACAATTTCATTTTTTATTCAAGTCTGTACGACCAAATGGAGCAGAGATAGAAGTTTTTTTAAACATTGGTAGTTTTGCGACGCAACGAAAACGCGTACGCGCGTCGCGCATTTTTCGCTAATATCTCGAAAATAGACTCTCGAATCAAAAAATGTTTACATGAACACTAATATAAAAAAATACTCACATTTTATGAACCAATTGCTATTTTATACTTGTACATTTGAAATGTACATGTCTGAAAACACAGTAATTCACACATATAATTCACAATGTTCATAGATAATTTAGCCGCAAGAATTCATTAACCCTATTGCTCTTTCGTGTTTCACAAGTATCTAACAAATAATTGTTAGATAATCTCCCCCACCCTTAAAAAAAGTTGTTATAGTAGGGAACATTAGGTAGAAATATCAAAGTCCTGAGAGCCGACAAAACGGCGTGGTGTTGACTTTGCCCCGGACGTCAATTTTCACATTTGTCACTTTAAAAATTTAAAAATTTTGAAAATATCCAAAAACGATTATCGGATTCAAACAGAGCATCAAATTTTTCATGAAAATCACTTACATATAGGTTTGCAAGAGTAAAGCTCGATGAAAGAGTAGAAATTTTTGAGAGATCAGAAAAATTACTTTTCACCATCAAAAACGCTTATGTTGCGCTAAAAATTACCCCATAACTCAGAATGTCATCAAATCCCGTTGATAATACTGGCACATAAAGACGCATTTACAGTAGGAAAGGCAAGTTTCTATAACAGATTTAAATTAGCAAAAAGTCTAGTGTCAAGTTTGCTCCGATGTCGAGTTAGTCCCGGTCTTCCCTATTTAAAATAATATTGTCGTTAAAAAAAAATTGACATTCCACAGAGGATAATTATAGCTCAGAGGCAGGAAGAAGAGATGGAGAGGAGCTACAATTATAAAAAAAATTAATTTTTTTACATAAAAATATTTGTCACACTTCAAATTAATTTTTTCTTATTCAGAAATTCTTTTTCTAGCATCCTTCAAGTCCTTAAAGTCCTTCTGTACCATTTAAAAATTACCAAATTTGCGGCGACAAAATTAAGTATTCTTATTTAATTAATAATTACTCATTTTTTTCTCATTCGTACTACTTTTAGCTTTAATTTGCGTGTTTGATCATTAAGCTTCGTCAATTGGTTCGTGAGTTATGATTTTTTAAATAAAACGAATCGTAACGTGTTTGCCGCGTCGCGCGCCGCATACTGGCTTCGGACTCTTCTCAATCTTTAGTACCTACGTATACTATCGGTCCTAAAAATATCGGCCTAGTACCAAACGATTCAGAAAAACCCCAAGAATAACTTCTGACACTTCAATAAGTACAGAAAAATGGTTAAGGACACGTTTTTTCATCATTTCAGGCGACTCATAGTGATGATCTGCTACATACGTAAACTTACCTGTCTTTTGAAACTCCAGTTTCCCATCATGAATCAAAAAATGTTTTAAATAAAAGTTGTAAAGAATCTAATTATGAACAATTTCGTTTTTTATTCATTTTTGTACGGTCCAAATTCGCCGAGTTATTAATTAAAAGACAATTTTATTTTATGTTGATAATGGATGTTTTGCATGTAAAAATCAGTATTAACTCTGAAAATATAGGTCGTACACATATAGTATGTATAATAAAAGTTAAAGAGAATAAAACTTTGAACATGTTGATGTATGCATAAATTTATTTTGGTAAAGATAGCTTGAAGTTAAGAGCAAAAAACATGAAGAAATGTCATTTTTCAGTGCATTTTGAAAAATAACTTTTTCTAATTGGTTGGAGGCAGTAATGTTATGTATTTTTCTTGAATATATTTTAATTATTTTTAAAATGAGAGGTCGTAGACCTTTTTTCATTAAAACGTTGATGATTTACAGGCGTTTAAATATTGAAGAAAAAAATCAATTTTTGTGAAATTAACATTTTAGTCCAAAAATATATAGATAATAATTTTTCAAAAATTAATTTTACCTTGTTTTCATTACTTCATATATGTATAAACGTGCTGGAGTAGTATAAGTCCTTCGCAAAGTATGTTTTATTTAAAAATAATTCATGAATATTGCTGTATTTTTGATAAATTGTGGAAAAATTGCATTATCATTCTTTTTTTGTAAAAATCTCCGTTTCTATTAACTTTACAAAAAAACTTCAAGAGACCGAAATTAAAGCTGACAAAATTTCCTATAAAATAGAGTTTATAGCATGTAATTTTGAAGGCATCATGATGGGAAACTGGAGTTTCAAAAGACAGGTAAGTTTACGTATGTAGCAGATCATCACTATGAGTCGCCTGAAATGATGAAAAAACGTGTCCTTAACCATTTTTCTGTACTTATTGAAGTGTCAGAAGTTATTCTTGGGGTTTTTCTGAATCGTTTGGTACTAGGCCGATATTTTTAGGACCGATAGTATACGTAGGTACTAAAGATTGAGAAGAGTCCGAAGCCAGTATGCGGCGCGCGACGCGGCAAACACGTTACGACTCGTTTTATTTAAAAAATCATAACTCACGAACCAATTGACGAAGCTTAATGATCAAACACGCAAATTAAAGCTAAAAGTAGTACGAATGAGAAAAAAATGAGTAATTATTAATTAAATAAGAATACTTAATTTTGTCGCCGCAAATTTGGTAATTTTTAAATGGTACAGAAGGACTTTAAGGACTTAAAGGATGCTAGAAAAAGAATTTCTGAATAAGAAAAAATGAATTTGAAGTGTGACAAATATTTTTTATGTAAAAAAATTAATTTTTTTTATAATTGTAGCTCCTCTCCATCTCTTCTTCCTGCCTCTGAGCTATAATTATCCTCTGTGGAATGTCAATTTTTTTTTAACGACAATATTATTTTAAATAGGGAAGACCGGGACTAACTCGACATCGGAGCAAACTTGACACTAGACTTTTTGCTAATTTAAATCTGTTATAGAAACTTGCCTTTCCTAATGTAAATGCGTCTTTATGTGCCAGTATTATCAACGGGATTTGATGACATTCTGAGTTATGGGGTAATTTTTAGCGCAACATAAGCGTTTTTGATGGTGAAAAGTAATTTTTCTGATCTCTCGAAAATTTCTACTCTTTCATCGAGCTTTACTCTTGCAAACCTATATGTAAGTGATTTTCATGAAAAATTTGATGCTCTATTTGAATCCGATAATCGTTTTTGGATATTTTCAAAATTTTTGGACCCCGCACAAAACCACGTGAAAAAGCCGTTCAACCGAATTGGCTAAAACTGTGGGAATCGGTAGTTTATGTGATGCTGATTAAAAGTTCATATGGGCGCGAAGTCCGAAAATGGCCAGTTTTCAAGATACAAGAGGTCAAAAGTTGGGAATATGGCCAACAGATCTAGCTTACATGGGTTATCTACGCACGCATCGACGGCATTCATTGAGATGGAACTTGTTTCGCATTGAGAAGGGACTTGTTCAGAGGATGTGTGAAGACTGTCAGAATAAGCAATAGCTACGCAACATTCGTGCAGCTAATATGGCCAAGTTACTGATACGGCCAGATCAAGTATATGGCTCTTGGCTTGCGCTACCCGTTCTTAGCGCTATCCAGGATCAACGGCGTGGACGTGACGGGTGTTTGATCCCTTGTGTGTGTGTGTGTGTGTGTGTGTGTGTATTTGTGCGTGTGCGTGTGTGTGCGTGTGTGTGTGTGTGTGTGTTTGTGCGCGTGCGTGCGTGCGTGCGTGCGTGCGTGTGTGTGTGTCTGTCTGTCTGTCTGTCTGTCTGTCTGTCTGGCTAATACCTCTAATACTTCTTCTTCGTTTGGTCGAAGTATTCTTATTCGTTTGCAAGGAAAGGTTCAATTATCTCGATCTGGTTAATGTTCATAGTTACATCTAACACGCTTCGCAAAACATTGATTGAGGGATACCGCACATTCAGTAAAGCCGGAGCTAGGACCCTAGGGACGTGCGCCCATGTAGCATCTATCCTCTGGTACATGGGATATGCCCGACATGAACTGAATGTGCGGTATCCCTCAATCAATGTTTTGCGAAGCGTGTTAGATGTAACTATGAACATTAACCAGATCGAGATAATTGAACCTTTCCTTGCAAACAAATAAGAATACTTTGACCAAACGAAGAAGAAGTATTAGAGGTATAGCCAGACAGACAGACAGACAGACAGACAGACACACACACACACACGCACGCACGCACGCACGCACGCGCACAAACACACACACACACACACACACGCACACGCACAAATACACACACACACACACACACACACACAAGGGATCAAACACCCGTCACGTCCACGCCGTTGATCCTGGATAGCGCTAAGAACGGGTAGCGCAAGCCAAGAGCCATATACTTGATCTGGCCGTATCAGTAACTTGGCCATATTAGCTGCACGAATGTTGCGTAGCTATTGCTTATTCTGACAGTCTTCACACATCCTCTGAACAAGTCCCTTCTCAATGCGGAACAAGTTCCATCTCAATGAATGCCGTCGATGCGTGCGTAAATAACCCATGTAAGCTAGATCTGTTGGCCATATTCCCAACTTTTGACCTCTTGTATCTTGAAAACTGGCCATTTTCGGACTTCGCGCCCATATGAACTTTTAATCAGCATCACATAAACTACCGATTCCCACAGTTTTAGCCAATTCGGTTGAACGGCTTTTTCACGTGGTTTTGTGCGGGGTCCAAAGTGACAAATGTGAAAATTGACGTCCGGGGCAAAGTCAACACCACGCCGTTTTGTCGGCTCTCAGGACTTTGATATTTCTACCTAATGTTCCCTACTATAACAACTTTTTTTAAGGGTGGGGGAGATTATCTAACAATTATTTGTTTTCCGGAACAAACAACTGTTAGAAACTTGTGGAACACGAAAGAGCAATAGGGTTAATGAATTCTTGCGGCTAAATTATCTATGAACATTGTGAATTATATGTGTGAATTACTGTGTTTTCAGACATGTACATTTCAAATGTACAAGTATAAAATAGCAATTGGTTCATAAAATGTGAGTATTTTTTTATATTAGTGTTCATGTAAACATTTTTCGATTTGAGAGTCTATTTTCGAGATATTAGCGAAAAATGCGCGACGCGCGTACGCGTTTTCGTTGCGTCGCAAAACTACCAATGTTTAAAAAAACTTCTATCTCTGCTCCATTTGGTCGTACAGACTTGAATAAAAAATGAAATTGTGCAGAATTTTGTAAGCTACAATTTTAATATCTACATAAATTTCCGTAAAGTTCATATTTTTTGAATTATTTGCGAGAAAAGGATTTTTTGGATTTTTTGGACCCTTTCCTGCCCGCAACGTAGCGTCTACACGTGGGGACTTTTAATATGTTGAATAGTATCCTAAAACAACCCTGTTTACAAAGTTTCAGTCCAGTCAGTATTATTTCCTCCAAATCGACAAATTTCGAGTCATTTTACTGGGCTATAATGTCTTGATGGAGACGCTCTCCTTGTTTCTCACTATAATGTCCAAGATTTTTGGAAAAGCGATCCAGATGTGAATTAAGGAAGTGTAATTTTAGATTCATTAAACGACCTAGCTCACCAAATTTTGTGACCATATCAGATACTAACTCTTTGTAATCATCACATTTGTGATTACCCAGACAACTTTTTTAAAACTGATGAGCCAGGCAGCTCTTTCTTTATAATCCATATTAGTAATAAATATGTCATCTCTCTCTCTCTCTCTCTCTCTCGTAACATTGTGCGGATTTGAGGCCTATCGAAAATTCCTTCCTTCAATTTGGCTTCAGACAAAGTAAGGAATTTGCGTCCTAAATATTCAAAACATGCTCCATCTTTAACTAAGGCTTTGATGAACTGTTTCATCAAACCTAGTTTGATATGAAGTGGAGAAAGAAGAATTTTCGAAGGTTCAACTAATGGCTCATTTATAACGTTTTTCGAACCAGGATCAAGACACGTTCTCTCTGGCCATTCTTTTTGGGTAAAGTGATGTTTCCGATCTCTGCTGTCCCAAAGACATAAGTAACATGGATATTTGGTGAAACCAGATTGTTGTCCTAGAATCATAGACAGAATTTTGAAATCTCCACATATTTGCCAGTTATGTTCTTTGTACTTGATTTTCTTTAAGACTATTTCAATATTTTTATAATCTTCTTTCAATACCGTCGAATGTCCTATTGGAATTGGTGCATATTTGTTGGTATTATGAAGCAAAACTGCTTTTAAACTTTGTTTTGAAGAGTCAATAAATAACCTCCAATCGTTTGCTCTGTACACGTTAAGTTTAAATTCATTCATTAGTCCGTTGACATCAGAACAATATACCAAATCTGAATTTCGAGTGAAGAATTTCCTAAAATTCTTTTCTTTATCCCGGTAGAAGCTCACTTTAGTACCCTTTGATAGTAAATTTTTTCTTTTTAATATTGAAGCCAGATATTCTGCTCCATCTTTGGGTAAACCTAAATCTCTCTCTCTTATTACGTCATTTAATTCATTTTGTGTAAATATCTGTGGAACATTAGTGCCGCTGGGAGTGTAATTACTATTTTCTTCGTCATCTTCATCGTCATTGTCTTGCGGAATCTTCATCAAGCTCGATTTCATCGAGATGCGATATTAGTTCAGATTCGACTACTTCCAAGTCCGCTGTATCTTTAGCTGAAAGTATTGGATGAGTCACGCTAGAAACATTAGCATAAGAAATTTTAGAACTATTTTTAATATTGAATCCGGCAACATTAGTCATACAAAAATAACAATCTGATTTGTCTTTCAGTTTACTCCATTTCATGGGTACACTAAATTTACACTTTTTCTTTCCTTTGCTCGTCTCCTAACGGATAAGCATATTATAACAAGCACCACATATGGTATGAGGTACCCAATGAGACTCTTGGTCCGTAACATTTCGACCAAAACATTTTTTATACATTTTTCTTAATTTTTCTGTGAAAGATTTCCGATTCGATTTCGGTTTGTATTCTCCGCAGATGTAACAGAATATATCTGGATTACTATTACATTCATGAAATTGGACGGTTTTTTTTAAAGAAGGGTTTTGTTTAGCCATGGATTGTAACAAAGTCCCGCACGTTAGGGATCCTGTTCCGATCGCAGGTGAGTCCGCCGTCCTGGGGGTGATAACCCTTATGCCTCTCCAAGCCTAAGTATGAGGGCTTTCTGACTTTGACAAGACACACTACGGCTTCATCCTCACACCCTAACGCCCCCCCCTGTAAGGCAGCGCGCCTCGCTAGCTTCGTTACCTCGATGGACCGGAAGACGAATCATTCTACACATCCCCTTTCGGGGCAGTTGTCATCGTCTCAGACATCCGTCGAGGCAGCAGGATTGATGAGGTTGAAGTATCCGAAATTTCGTAATAAACAAGTTTGTTTCCAAAAAAAGAGAATGAGATCACAAGTGACATTTCAATAAAATTAAATTCTAAAAGGATTTTCAAGTTTATTAAATTAATTAATATTACATTTTACGTCCGCCATATTAGACCCACAACTTTAAATTTAAAAAATTTGAGAACGGATTTGTAATTAGCGACTCAAAAAACCCATGGATGGAAAGTTTCACGGAAATTATTTAAATTTTTTATTTTATGTCCGCCATATTCAATCCGCCATTTTGAATTTTAAAAATTTGAAAACGGATTTGTAATTAGCGACTCAAAAAACCCCTGAATGCAAAGTTTCACAAAAATTATTTAAATTTTTGATTTTACGTCCGCCATATTAGATCCGCCATTTTTAATTTTAAAAATTCGAGAACGAATTCGTAATCAGCGCTCCAAAAACCCCCCCGGATGCAAAGTTTCATCAAAATTGGTAAAGAAGAATAATTCGTGACTCCAAGGGTTAATTTTAAAAAATATTAATTAAAGTTTAAAAAAACTGGAGGGTGATGGAACAATTTTGACTTCACATTTGTTTTCAGCGGCTCAAAATACGCAGGAACAGCATAGTCAGATCCCCAGCACAACCTACTTTATTTTTTTTTGTGGGCCTGTGTATAGAAAAACTTACTATTCCTCCTACATGTTCCACAAGCCAAACATGGCCATAGGCATTCTCCCAACATATTGAGCGTACAGACTTGTGATCTGCGTTCTTTTGGAAAAATTTCTCTTAAGATATACGCTAAACGTGTCATCTCTAGGTAAACTTTTTGCCGAAAAGGTCGTATATTATTATTAACTTTAGTTACTTTATCGTTTGTGAGATGCACCTTTATACAGGTATTATCTCCATTGCAAGATGCAAAAGTGTAATTTTTCACTTCATGAAGCATTTTGCATGATTTTCTGCTGCACACACGCAGCATAAAGTCTCGGCAAATCATTTACGGTATAATAACAACACAGAGCAAAAAGCAAACAACAATGGCAACTGAAACGACAATAGCAAATTAAGTAAACGACACTTGGTTTAGCACATGTTCAAACCAGTAAATAGAAAAAAGCCTAACCTAATCCCACCGGCTTTTTCGCAATACCGTTAAGCCCCTTGCACAATGGCCGCGTTCAGCAGTGTTGAGTGTCGTGTTATCAACACGCTACGTTGATTTGTTGGATCTAAAAGTAAGAGCCAATCATTTTCGATTGCTACTGAGCGGTTTGTTACGCTGAACGCGCCCAATGCTAGGCAATAGGAACAGGGAACAGAAATCAAGAACCTTGTATTTATGCAGAATAGACGATGACACAGGCAATAGACACATAATTTCCGTCATGTTGGAAATTCTGTGCCTATATTCTGTTGCCAACCAATCATATTGTTCAAATATTTTTAGGTTTGTATTGACGAATTTAAGGTTATTTTATGTTCCTATTGCCTGTTGCCTAGCATTGTGCAAGGGCCTTTATAGAGCGATATTTCATGTGTCGTACGACAAGCCTTGTCGAGTGTACTGATTGGCTATAAGATAGAGGTTTTTTAGAAACTCGAGAACTTCTTTATCCTGCAGCCAATTAACACGCTTAAGGCCCAGTTAAACAGTGGCCAGTTAGCTTAACTAGTAGTTAAAGGTCTATCCAGACAAGCTTTCTTAGGTGCATAACCATATGCTTAAAGAAACGGATTGGTCTATTTCCTTATGCACATGCATATGGATATAATATGGACCAATCAATTCTCTTATGATTATGTTTATGCGCTATACAAGTTTGTCTGGATTGACCTTAAAGGCCATCGCACACAAAATTGCATAGGCTGCATAAGCCTAGCATAAGACCGCTGGACCAATGAGCATCTTATATAAATTAATATGGCGACTTTATGCGCGATGCTCATTGGTTTAGCGGTCTTATGCTATGCTTATGCTAAGCTTATGCTAAGGCCGGAATTCATAGTCTTCAAGATCGTCTTAAGTAATGTCTTAAGATGCTAATACGGCTCTGTATCATGACATCTTAAGATTGAACTTAAGACGGTCTTAAATAACTATGAATACCGGCCCCTAGCTATGCATTTTGTGTGAAAGCAGTAAGCACACACTTCTACACAACGCATAATGCGTAAGCATAAGAAAATTGATTGGTCTATTTCCTTATGCACATGTGTGTGTGCTCCCCGCTTTAACTACTAACTAAGCTAACTGGCCACTGTTAAACTGGGCCTAAAAAATTTTTCGTACGACACATTAAATATCGGCCTAAGGCGTGTTCTACAACGTCGCATGTAGCTGTCAAATGTCGGAACGCAGCCGATGGTCCAATAAGAGATTTTTTTTTCGAAAACGTGTCTTCTCATTGAACCATCGGCAGCGTATCGACATTCGACAGTACGACGTATTGTAGAACAGGCGTAATTGTAGACCCGTAAGTTTGTCAAAGTAATAATAAGAGCCTCCACATACCAATTGCCATAGCCGTAACGTAAGACGTACTGTAATGTAAGACGTCCGTAATTGTACCGGCCAAATCAAGCAACGCGATTGGTAGAAACCTTACTGTTACTGTTACGGAAATGTGTGTAATTTTCATATTTATATTAAAAACAACATATTTTTATCCAATTGCGTTAGACACAATCTTATTTCATTTTTGATACTTTTAAACAGCGCGTTGCCTAATAGCTCAAGTTCTGATTGGTCAAGATCTCAGACCTCCGCCATTATGCACAATGAGCGCGTTCAGCAGACCAAGCCGCTGAGTAGCAGTCGAATGTGATTGGCTCTTACTTTTAGAACCAACCAATCAACGCAGAATGTTGATAAGACGAACTCAACAGTTGTGTCTGCTGAACGCGGCCAATGTTCACCTTTCTTATTACACCATGGCTACACTGGCTGCACCGCCACTTTGCCCGCTCTCATTTTGGTTACACGACAGTTTCCCGAAAAGTAGAGGGGATAATGTTGGTACCAACAAAAATTCCTAAGAGGTGTCGTTATAATTTTTACAGGTTAGCAACACTGTTGAAGTAAATATAGCTGTCAGTTTTAAATGTAAAATATACATTGTGGCACTAAAATAAAGCAAAATATAGTAAGTAAATAAAAAGTAAAGCAAAATAAAGCAAAATAAAGTAAAATAAAGTAAAATAAATAAAAGTGAAGTAAAGAAAGTAAGTAAATAATAAATAAGTAATAAGTAAGTAATATATAAGTATATAAATAAATAAGTAAGTAAATAAATAAATAAGTAATAAAGTAAGTAAATAAAAAGTAAAGCAAAATAAAGTAAAATAAAGTAAAATAAAGTAAAATAAAGTAAAATAAAATAAAATAAAGTAAAATAAAATAAAATAAAAATGACAAAAAACAAGGTGCATAGAGGATAAACGAGGTAAAAAATTATTATTATTATTATTATTAGTAATTAAACAATTTTAATTTTTTCAATGTTTTTCGATAAATTCACTCATGGTTGTAGCATCGTTCTTCGCACTCTGGAATCAGTTTGCCATCATCTTCAACTGCGGAATAAAACAACCTGTACAAGATAAAAGATGCATAAACGAGGAAGATAGAAAGAAGTAAATGAAGAATAGACAAATATGTCAGATAATTAACTAATATTCTCATAAAATAAAAGATTATGTAAATAATTAATTTTTTTGTTCTAGCTTTCCAGCTAACCACGTGCTTGCAGAATCCCTGTTCCCTGCGGAGTAAGAGTAACGTTGCCAAATTCTAAACAAAAATTGGAATCATATCTTAACGGCGAATATTAGAGTAGATCTGTTAATAGCAATGCGACGACAGATTGACCCAACAAACCGAGAGCAGGTTCGTAAAATCGATGTTTACCGTTAATCTTTCACCGACAGACCTGCTCGATGTTCATTGTCACCTTGTCACCTTGTCACGTAGTCTGCTGACTGATGTATGTGTTTCTTATCTTTCAGCAAACAGGATTTATTACCTACAGGATTATTTGCCTCTGCAATAATGGTTATTGGGGTTTGAGATTGGAAGTGGAAAGCTTTTCCAAAAAATTGCGGATCGATCCTTAAAGGAAACAACTGTAGTAAGATTAAAAATCATATATTTTAAATAAACGACACAAGAGTCACCAAGAAAAATTAAAAGAAGAATGTGCGCGAGGCATTAAAATGTTGATGAATCCATTCCTCCTTTTGCAACTAATTCTGACAATGAATGTAATGTTAATAATAAGTCTAACTCTTGTGTACTTTCTATTTCATTCCAAATTTTTTGTATCTTATCCTCTCTTTGTTGAAATTTGTTGCGTTCCAATCTTGCCCAAAATTTCGAGTGCTTTAACAAACTTCTAATACTTTTTTTATGCTCAGTCAGATTAGCTGAAAATAATATTGAATTGTAAAGACAGTAAAAATATTCTGGAAAAAAGTGTTTATAATGAGTTCTTCTATTAATCTTTCGGGCAAGAAAGCCAAAGATATTAATAACTTGATTGCACCCCAACCCAATTCTTTTTGGTCGCCTTTAAGTATCTTCTGTTTGTCAGCATTATGTACTAACGCCTATAACAAAGCAATAAAAGGAAAATTGGCATGTATTTCATGCTTATTATTATTTGCGTTGTTATTTCTTATTACCTGACTGTAATGAAAGAAGCAGCCAATGACTTTAACGTTGGGGAAAACCGTCTGTAGCGCTTTTCGTTCAGTTTTTTCGAAGTCCGCTATTGCTATGTCAGGTGCTATTTTGACAACATCGGTGACTTTTCTTAAGACGTCTATATAATTATCGGTAGTGCGTCCTTCCATAATCGCGTAGACAATTGAAAATGTCTGAAATTTGAGAGCAATTTAATTTACTCATATATTTACATAGAGTGCGTTTTGCAATTAAATGAAATAATTACTTCATAAATAAATTAACTGAATTGTTTTGCTTACTCTATTATTATGTCTAATTACAATTGTCCACAATTGACAATTATTATTTTGTAATTGTGGGACCGTCGCGAACGTTCCATCCACAAAAATGGTTAATTTTCCATTTACTTCCTTTATAAGTAAATCTGTTAAATTTTTATCGATAAAAATGACAGCTTTGGTGTCATTATTTTTAATGACAAACTCAATACTGAAAGAATCTGCTGTATCTATCAGTAGTAATTGCTTCCAATTTTCGTCTCTCAAACACCTCGATAGATCGTTTAAATTTTTTGGAATCTGTTTAATACAATTTTTTTTTTTATAACGTTCTATCGACTTCTCAACGTTACCGATGCTTGTTAAATCCAGCAAATCATTGTATCTAAACGTAAATGTACAAGTTGCAAATTATAAATAGTAGCTATAGATCGTCTTTATAACAGCATTTACTATTTTCTATTTTATCGTTTTCTACTCACTTTGACATAATTCTTTTTTTAATCGTTCTTGTTGAATCAAATGCATGCGAGGCCTCGATTTCTTTTTTTATTTCAGCAAGTTTAAATAATGGTTTATCATGCTCGTGTTTCCCAGTTGAAGTGCAATGACCATTTTCCATTTTTATTTTCGCTTTACATTGCACATCTTTGTTTTTGCGAAAACTACATTCATAATATCTGCGAGAACATTATTCACAATTAAATGCATTGAATACAATCCGCTGTACTTCTATGCTCATTATGTAAATGAAAAAAAATTATCTTTTCAATAACTTTTACAGAACTATATAGGTATAATGATCTAAATAAGAATGTAGATAAATCCTTAAAAATTAGTAAAGCTGTTTTTTAAATCAATTTTCCTATATTACAGTTATTTAATGAATTAATTTCACTTTGTTTTAGATATCTGCTCACCTCGTATCTCCGTAGGATTTATTATAATAAAAATGGTATCCCTCGTATTCCAATTTTGGCTGTTGGATTCTTGCAGTATTGCATTTCTTTCTTTCTGCCATATCAAAAGACGCAATAACTAATAGACACAATAATTATTAACAACGTCATTCTTGTGCCACAAATCAACGCCATTAGCAGATGCACACGATAATAACAAACAACGTCACTCTTAGCAACGATAATAACAAACAACGTCACTCTTGTTGTTATTATCGTGTGCACCTGCTAGTGGCGTTGATTTGTTTATTGTGATGTTGTAATTAGACATAATAATAGAGTAAGCAAAACAATTCAGTTAGTTTATTTATGAAGTAATTATTTCATTTAATTGCAAAACGCACTCTATGTAAATATATGAGTAAATTAAATTGCTCTCAAATTTCAGACATTTCCAATTGTCTACGCGATTATGGAAAGACGCACTACCGATAATTATATAGACGTCTTAAGAAAAGTCACCGATGTTGTCAAAATAGCACCTGACATAGCAATAGCGGACTTCGAAAAAACTGAACGAAAAGCGCTACAGACGGTTTTCCCCAACGTTAGTCATTGGCTGCTTCTTTCATTACAGTCAGGTAATAAGAAATAACAACGCAAATAATAATAAGCATGAAATACATGCCAATTTTCCTTTTATTGCTTTGTTATAGGCGTTAGTACATAATGCTGACAAACAGAAGATACTTAAGGCGACCAAAAAGAATTGGGTTGGGGTGCAATCAAGTTATTAATATCTTTGGCTTTCTTGCCCGAAAGATTAATAGAAGAAGGCTTTAAAATAATTGATACAATTATTTTCGACGATTGCAAGTACTTGCAATCATTTTTTAATTATTATCGGGATACATGGCTGAATGACTTTAAGCCCGCCCAGATAACAATTCGTGCGGGGTCATATTACCTTCACGGCGTGATTATCACACCGTGCATGCACGAACGCATCATGCTCGCTTCACGAAATGATTTTGGCATACGTGCGCGTATAGAAGGTCGCACTATGCCATCACTTGTGATTACACGTGTGATGGTACAGTGATTACGCACACATGATGGCATAGTGATTACACACACGTGATGGCATAGTGAACACACACATGATGACATAGTGCGATCTTTTACAATTAATATATAATTGATGATGAATTATAATATTGATCGTAAAAGATCGCACTACATATAAAAATAATATTTAAATATCAGATAAAATGGCAAAAACGTTACAAATTCTGGTACGTATGCCAAAATCGCTTCGTGAAGCGAGCATGATGCGTTCGTGCATGCACGGTGTGATAATCACGCCGTGAATGTAACATGACCTCGCACGAATTGTTATTTGGATAGGTATAATATATTATAATTTATAATATCCGCGCGCGATTTATTATAATATTTAAATTTAATAACAAAATGCCCGCATAGCGATTAAAATAGCAATTTTATTGTAATTGTTATTTTATTACATTATTATTATTTTTATTATTTTATTTAATTATGCAAATTGTGTGGGTTTATATATAATAAGATCGTGAAATGTATGAATTCATCCAAGTTTGATTTCCACCCGGAACTTCTCCTCAGTGATCCGTGCGCGATCCCGCGGTCCCCGCGTGCCTACGGCGTGGCGCCTACGTGACTCGCTCGTGGCGACTGGCGTGTACGTGCCGGCAGCAGCGGCTGCGTCATTTGTCTTTCGTATTCGTAATCCAAACGTCCTCGCGGTAACGTTTCGCGTGCCCCGCGTGCTCTATAAAGTGCCCCGTGCTTAAATAAAGTGTCTTTGTTTTCGTGTACCCGTGTATTTCAGCCGCCCACGCCTTTCTGGCTTATCCTAGAGTCTTTTGTTTATCCGTCTGGCGGTAAGTAAATTAATTGAGAATCTTGCGTGTCCGCGCGCGACCGGCCGGTTGATTACGGTTGCGATCCATTTGATATGTTACAAATGCTTCAAAGCGTTCTTTGTCTCCTTCTTTCTTCATTGAAAGAAAAGAGAAGAGAATACTTCGAAGCATTTATAGCATTAAATGGACCGCAGCCTATATCTCAACGGGATTCTTCCGCTCGCGCGGCCTCACGCCTATCCGTCTATCCGCGTCTCGCCATTTGTCCCTCGTCGCCGTCGTCTTCGTCGTTCGGCGTCTCGGAGGCACGCGCTACCGTGAACGCAGCCATCAGTTTCGGGAAATTAATACGCTCTGTATTCTTGGGATTGACAACTAGGCGTTTCAGGACTATAAGGTAAGAGGCTTCATAATAATTAGCGAAACCTTAATGTTTATCAGATTAATATCTTTCGTTGTTTTGTTTTATAATAGGGGAAACTCAAAATATCATTATTATGGAATTCGTGTGAAGCCAAGTTTATCTCTGTCTATATTGAACGATGATGGCACATCGAGACAACAGCAGAGCGTGAACTCTCAGACTAAACGATTCAAATTTGTCAATCAAAAGCAGGAGTCGTCTTATGAGGATAACGTATCCATCGAACGCTGTGTTAAATAAATAAACTAGCATAAAGGCATACGCGTCAATTACAATTCAGAGAGACAAGATGCTACATTAAATATTAAGTAAGTCTCATTATGTTAACAAAAAATTAATAATTCTATCCACATTAACGAAATACTAATTGATAAGTTAATCAAAATTTGGTTGAAGCCATCTTAATTAACTCTTCTCTTTTTATCATTATTATATATAGTTTTTTTATGTTTTCTTAACAAGATCACGTTACAAACTGATGCACCGTTATTTTCAGAAATTGATCTCATACCGGCCATAACCACGTTCCTGTGTTGTCTTTTCATACTACTCGAACTGGGCATCGTGATCGGCTTCGATGTAAATCTTTTGTTCCTACTTTATGCCTCGGCCAGACCGACGTTACGAGTTCATAAAGCTACGGTAAGCATAGCTAAGTTTTTAGTAGCATAATCGTAAATAGGCACTTAAATTTATTACCGTGTAGCAACCAATTATATCTTCCACTCAATTCTTTTCTCAAACTGGATTTTAAATTAACATTTTTTTGCCATAAATGTTGTATTATTTCAGCAGAGTAAAAAATCAATAACTAATAACATAGACAAAAATCTATTTATTCACGTTATTTCCTACTTTATTTATGTATATTTTTCAATTTGTCGCTTGTACTATTTTCTACATTCCTCCCCATAACAAAGCTCTCTCTCGCTAAGAATTTCCTGAGATATTTCTAATTTTGTCATAATATTTTACATGTAAAACATGAAATATCTCGTATTCACTTTTTGATGACGTTATCTTGATACTTTTGTACGTAGAAAGAAATCGCTTGTTGTAAAAGAAACAGAAAAAATTTTAAAATTTTTGATTGCATTTTGTAGATGCATTCTATTTAATTTAATATTTTATACAAAATTACAAATGTAAAAAATAAATATTATTATTTTTTTCATTAATCTACGTACAAAAGTATTAAGATAAAGTCATCAAAAAGTGAATACTTTACGAAATATTTCATGTTTTACATAAAAAATATCATGAAAAAATTTGAAGTATCTCAGGAAATTCTTAACGAAAGAGAGCTTTGTTATAATGTTTTGAAAACGTCTCGACGAGGGCTTTGTCGGTCACTCGTCCTATTAAAACCGATTCGTCGCAAATCTGTCCTTCCAACATTATAATTTCAATAGTTTTGTTTCTTATGCAAACTTAACCCACAAACACCACTATGGGTAGCGTAACCCATAGCCAATTTTTCAAAGTTGCAAAATATTTTTCGTGCTACAACTTTTTCGACTTTCTTACCTGAATATTCTTTTTTCTCAGTCTTCAAACTATTAATATAAAATAAAATTAATCAAACTCGATGCATTACAACCCGAGATACAGGCAAAAAGGGATAGGGATTATTTTGAAGTGTAGTTACTCTCTCTGGTAGAAAAGATGAGCGATTTAGAACAATTAAAATGTATTTGTTTGTAAATTAAAAGGAAAGAGAAAGGGGAAGGGAAAGGGGTAGATTTAACTTCAACTCGAAGTATTTTCGAAATGTGCTGAAGTGATCTGTAGTGTTATTTTAAGCAAATATCTTTTTATTTGGAAATACGACGCAAGAATTTTCAACGTGTCATTTCTCGCTTCTTTCTCAGATTCTAACATGGCCGCGACGAGTACCCAAGAGCCTTAAAAATAAAATGTTAAATTTCACGATACAATCAATAAAATTTGGAGAATAAATTTTATCCCCCCATACACGTCATCAAAGTTGAAGTTTATTCTTCAATTCTGCAAGGTCTATTTTAAATTAACGCCGTTTGTAGTAAAATCTTTGCAGAGAAACGCTTATAAAGATAAACGCTTAAATCCTTAGATTTCGAATGCTTCAAAGCTTGTTTCTCTGCGAAGAACTTACTACAAACAGCATTAATTTAAAATGGACTTTGCAAAATTGAAGAATAAACTTCAGCTTTGATGGCGTGTACGGGAAGAACGAAATTTATTCTCCAAATTTTATTGATTTTATCGTAAAATTTAACATTTCCTTTTTGAAGTGCTTTTTTAATGATTACGCTACCATATTTCTTCACTGATAATGAATTATGAATTATGACGATTTGAAGTGAGTCGTGCATTTTAAGTGATCCTTTAATTTTGTTGAGCAGTGTAAATACCAATTTGACATATATATTTTCAATATTTATATCATGGAGGGAAGCTACTGAATATGATTGATAATATTGATATCGATTAAAACTTAATTTATATAAGAATCGATTTGAAAGAAATCAAAATTTACTTTAGAAATAAATACACTTTAGTCAATTTGAATCTCTTTTTTCTACCAGGGTATACACGTAATTAATTGTCACTATAATGTTAATAAAGTTACTACTACGGAACTGTATGTTAGGATTAATTTATCTTGTAGCATGCTGTTTTAAGAATTTTTCCATTTCATAATTTTGAATGTTTGTTCTGTACATTAACTGTTCAGCTGTTCTGATCGAGTTTTCATAATCGCAAAATAATCGGCGCAGGACAGTTTTTTTTTTATTTAAAAGTGCAAAGTTTGTACTTTGAGATGGTATCAATGATTATGTTTGCCAATTTTTTTCTTAGACGGTGGAAGACTGCAAATTTCAAGATTTTAGATATCTCAAATACGTCCTTATTCAAAGCTGACTACGGCTTTGAGTATTAAACGAAATTAAAAATTGAACTGAGACACCTTATAGTAGAAAGTTTGCCCTGTAAAACCTTTTTTGCTTCCTCATAGAGGAAGTTTTGTTTTCGTGAATTTCATATATGAACCTTTGATTGCGCATAAAGTTGGGTCTAGTCAATCAAATTTAAATGAATTATATATGAAATAGGGGTAGAAGAAACCAACGAAGAGATTGGTTTTTGAGTTTTTTCTGCCAATATGTTCAGATCGTTGTAAAACGATACCACTTTTCTTTATAATTACCTTAAATTTATATAGTTTTAGTTAACTTTTTTATATATATTATTAAAAAATTTATTTATTTTATATTTTGCAGATTTACTATTATTGATTGATTGGCTTATCCTCGAGCGTTTGCTATAATAATTGTTTTACCGAATAACCATCATTATTTGAAACAATTAATTATTCTTGACATTGCTATAATTTGAATATTTGACAACGTAGTCTACAACTCTGCTGCTGCACATCGTATCGGTGAGTCATGAATCATATTTTATTTTAATTTAAAGTAATGGATCTTCGAAAATTGTATCGAATTACATGTATAATATATGGCTAGATATATGTTGACGTGTGTATCAGGCTAAAAATATAAGAATATTACACGTAAAAATGTCATATCTCATAGATATCCACTGCCTTGGAATGGATGGGCTAGAATAGATTAATAGTGATATTTAATCCTGGATTATATGTGCATGATATTGATTTATTGCGCATGCAAGGATGCACACATATGAATTAAGCTTATAGAATAGGGCTTATATTAATATATTATTTATTGACACATTTTAATGTCCTATTATATAACAAAATATTAATTACGCGATAGCAATTATAGTTTAAAATGTTTAAGAACAATTTGTGATTATAAAAAGAAAAATAATAGATACTAACAGATAGACTAAACTCGACAAAAAGTAATAAATGATGATCTAACAAATATGTCATTTCTAAGTCTGATAAAGATATCATTTCTTATACTTTTTTTAGCACTCTATACACAGATTTTCAGAAAATAAAATAGAGATCATGAAAATGTGACATTATGACAAATTAATAATATTATTTGGGTAATTTTAATATTAAATATGTTAAAATTGATTTGAATTATTGCTTTGATAAATACTGCAAGAAAAAAAATAAAAAAGTAAAATAAAATTATAAGTAAAATTCTATTTTAAGTATTTTTATTTAGCTTCTTTCCAGGATTAAATATCATAGAAACTGTTGAAAAAAATAAATACTCTTTTTTTCAATATGCACGTCATATATAAGAATAAATAAGAGAACAGGGAATATCTCATGTGTCATGTAACAATATTTTAATTAATTTATTAATTATTTAATAAAACAACATCCTAATGTGTAATTATAATACTTTAAAATATGTTTGTTTTATACTTTCTTAATTTAAATCTTTCATAGCCTATGTGTCTTACTCATAATCTCATTTTCTAAATGAGTAGTATCCTTATTCAAAGCTGACTACGTAGTACAGTAAAATTAGGTCTGAAAATGGCAAAACGGATTGACAAGCCAATTTTTTGAAGGTGAGTAGAGGGTTATAGGAGATGCCCAAATTCACACAGTTCCAACAAAATTTCTTTGTGCGTCGGCGGCCATCTTGAAAATAGGAGTAAGTTTGGATATCTCAGCTCCTATTGGTCGGATTTTTTCCATTTTTTTTGTTTTGTAGGGAAAAATATTGTCTACAACTTTTGTTTGGAAAATTTTTTAATAGCTGTCAAGGAAAAGAAGTTCCAACAAAAAAGTGCCGTCAATTTGAACATTTTTATTGACAATTATATTGCCCCCTGTTGGTTTTATCAAAAAAACCAAAAGCGCATATACGAAAATTGTAGAGAATTGAGTCCTCTACAAGTTTTATTAGAATATTTTTTTTATGAAACCAACAGGGAGCAATATAATTGTCAATAAAAATGTTCAAATTAACGGCACTTTTTTTGTTGTAACTTTTTTCCTTGACAGCTATTAAAAAAATTTTTCAAACAAAAGTTGTAACAATATATTATATACATAATATATATATTATATATTTTTTTTACAAAACAAAAAGAAATGGAAAAAAATCCGACCAATAGAAGCTGAGATATCCAAACTTACCCCTATTTTCAAGATAGCCGCTGATACACAGGAAAAATTTGTTGGAACTTTGTGAATTTGGGCATCTCTTATAATCCTCTACTCACCCTCAAAAAATTGGCTTGTCAATCCGTTTTGCCATTTTCAGACCTAATCTTACTGTACTACGTAGTCAGCTTTGAATAAGGATGTATTTGAGATATCCAAAATCTTGAAATTTGCAGTCTTCCACCGCCTAAGAAAAAAATTGGCGAACATAATTATTGATATCATCTCAAAGTACGGTGGAAGACTGCAAATTTCCAGATTTGGATATCTCAAATACGTCCTTATTTAACCCTTAAATGCCACACCTCTCAAGAATCTCGTAAATGACACATGGGGTCTAAAAGACCCCAGCATGAAAAATGTCTCCTTACTCATTGATTTTTTGATATTTAGTTATGAAAATTATTTTCAATGTTGTTCAAGGCTTAGAAAAGAGAATAAAATGCTTATATTGTTAAAATTTCAATTTTAACATAGTATAAAAAATTAAGTAAACTGACAATGAGTAGGTACTGCTAAGTGTACAACCGGGTAGGTCAATCACTCAACTATTATCAATGGGAGCATGAGCTCCATTTTTGGGGGAAACATTTGAAAATATATCATTGTAAAGGATCTGGGGTCTGCTGGACCCCGGGTGGCATTTAAGGGTTAAAGCTGACTACGGCTTTGAGTATTAAACTGAGTAAAAATTGAACTGAGACACATTATAGTAGAAAGTTTGCCCTGTAAAACCTTCTTTTATACTATTTTTACGTTAATTATTTGTTGAGTAATCATAGTTTAAAAATGGACAAAAATTTACTGAGAAAAAGTGATCCCCCAATTTTTTAGAACAGTGTATTTTATTTTATTTCGTTTTCAAATAAAAAATTGGCAGCTTTATTTTATTCAGGCAGTTTTACTCTTCTCTAAATATTATAGGCTTATATACTTATTATATCTTAAATACGTTAAGGTGGTGGTTCTGCACGTAATTCATGGCTTCGATTATTGAATGAAAATAATTTTTCCTTATCTCTGCTCTCACGTCTGTGTTTGCGCTTGTTTTATTGGTACAAAATGTTTAAATAAAAATTATTATAAAAAATTAAAAATTATTTAAAAAAAAAATTATTATTTTAAAAAATTATTTTCAAGGCCATACTTATTAGTAATAGACGAATTTTACATCGACGAGGATGTCTATGAAATTCAAGAGATTCGTTAACCTCAGTGAGAGGCACAAGAGAAGGCGGTTGTCTGTAATCTCAGGCCACCGAAGAGGCTTTGTATCAATAGCTCAGGATTTTGATGGTTCTAATTCCTCCACATCAGAAGATGTGTCAGAGAATGAACCAGGAACAATCAGGAACAATCAGGAACAATCTACTGATGATGACGATGAACAAACTTCTGACAGAGGTGAAAAAGTAGAGGATAGTGAGGAAGAAGCAGCAGACGGTGAAAGTACTGAAGAAGAAGAAGAAGAAGAGGACCACGATGAAAACAATGAAGAAGAAGTGGGATACGATAATATAGAAGAACACAATAATACATCGAGCTCTTCAGAAGATGAGAACGACAATGTACTACAAAACCTTGCAGATATGAAGAAGAGGATATTAAAAAATACATTTTTAGCCACAAAAAAACATAAACAGGGAAATGTACTGCTTAAAACATTACGTGAGTTTCCTTTCAACCTGCTTTGTCTACCCAAGGATACGAGAACGTTATTAAAAACTCCAACTACTGTCGCTACTACACAAGTTCAACAAATACCTGGGGGAGAGTACCTACATATGGGATTAAAATGCACACTTAAAAAGAAACTGCAAAATCTTCTTGAAGATATGTTGCCTGAAACTATCAAAATAGATTTTAGTACCGACGGTGCTGAAATGCACAGAAGTGGCACAGATCAATTTTGGCCTATTCAATATCGGATTTTGAATTTAATTGATAAAAAGCCTGTAATAGCGGGTGTGTTCAAAGGAAAACAAAAACCATCAAATGCATTTGATTTTTTCGCTCAGTTTGTTCAAGAAATTGTGGATATACGTGAAGAAGGTGGAATTTTCATACGCAATCGACAGCTTCCGTTAAATGTCCGATGTTTTATTGCCGATGCACCTGCAAGGGCGTTTGCTTTAAATCATTATGGGCGTACATCATCAAACGCCTGTTCAAAATGCAAAGTTCAAGGTCATCGTTGTGAAGAACCTGGTTTTCGGGGAGCGATGATTTTTCCAGGGATTCGACATCCACCAAGAACGGATGAAGAGTACCGTGATATGATAGACGAAGATCACCACAAAGGCCGAAGTCCATTATCTCCGGTGTTGGGATTAGTGAAGCAAGTTCCTTTCGAAAGCTTACACCTTGTGTATATAGGAAATGTTAAGAAAGTTTTTTCTGCTCATATTCAAGGGAAGTATGGACCTCAAAAATTGAACGTAAGACAACTGAATATTCTTGATTCGAGAATGACGGCACTTATATCATATTGTCCCACGGAATTCAATCGCCGCCCAAATAAATTGTCTATGTTCCATCACTTCAAAGGTACTGAATTTAGACAACTGCTGCTATACACTGCTCCGGCTGTTCTGCAAAATGTTTTTAGTGAAGAATATTATCACCATTTTATTTTGCTACATTGCGTGATGCGCCTTCTCAGTTTTGAAAACGCGGCTGAAGAAATATACGCATTCTGTCAAGAAGCTTTGGAGACCTACGTCAATATGTGTGAGCAACTATACGGAGAACAATTTCTTTCTTATAATGTACATGGCCTTTTGCACATAGTCGACGATATTAGGCAATTAGGTTCTTTGGAAACGTTTAGTGCATTTTGCTATGAGAACAATATGCCGGAATTTTGAAAACATATTCGAAAACCGCACCTCGCTCTCCAACAATTCTATAAGAGAATGTGTGAACTAAATGATTTTAGTTTTGCACACGTCGATAACCGTATCCAAATTCGTTGCTCTAAACCTCATGCAGAGGGTCCTCTAGTAGAACACATCCCTGTCTGCCGTTGCCAGCAATTTCGGAAGCTGCAAGTTGGAAAAATCACATTTTCAACATCCATGCGTGATAATTGCATTTTCCTTCAAAATTCTAAGGTCTGCTTAATAACGAACATCGTACAAATGGAAAGAAATATTTTCTTCGTTGTACAAAAATTTCGTACACAGGTTGCTTTATATGATGTCGGACTGACTTCCGATTTTGTAGGAGTATACCATTGCTTAAATCTGTCACACGCAGTCGAGGCAGTCAACTTAATCGATGTCAAAGGCAAAATGTACAGAATGCCGAAGTGGAGTGGTGTAGAAGGCCAAGAAGAGTGCGTTCTTGCAAATGAGTGGATATGCGTATCTCTACTTACATCCCTAATAGTACCTCAAAATTAAATACGATCGAAATTTTGAAGACAATACAATTATACCGACTACTCTTCCAAAAATAAAAAAACTGCACAATCCGCATAGAAATTCTGTGTATTATTCATATTTTATTCCTTTTTGTGTGCAATGTTTATTTCAAATCACTACATTTTGTTGTTCATTGAAATCGTAGCAACATGGAGAAAAAAGTGGCAAAGAAGAAAAAAGTTTTCAAAATTTCGAGTACTGACAGAATACTAAAACCTTCAAAAAAGTTGCTGACATCTTCGGACGACGAGTCTAAACGTCCCAAAAAAAAATTTAAGAGTAGTCAATCCATGAAACGCATGAAGCAAGAAATTGAGCGACTACAACTGATAGCCCAAAAGTTTAAGAATACCAAAGACGACAAAATTAATGATGATTCAGAAGTCATCATGTGTGAAAAAACGTAAGTAGATGATAATAGTATATTAATTATTAAACTTCAACATTAAATAAACAAAAAGTAAATTTGAAATTTTTACTTGATAAGCGGCAATGTAATATAAATATAAAATAGAAGCAATAAATACTTTATAAACATATTTATTTATTGTAGTAACAATTTTATTCGTTTTTTTTTACATTTTTTGTTCAGGAAAGAAACATTGTCTGTTCCGGATGATCTCTCTTCCGGATTAGACTGTCCAGTTTTTAAGCGCAGAATGGATAAATCACTTAATTCTACAAAACCTACCTCTTCAAAAGTTAACAGTGCTGCCCCGATTACTGATACGATAGACTCACATAACTCAAATGAAATCCTCGAGATAAATCGTAGCATGGGGAATAAAGTAGAAGAAAATAAGAAAGTTTCCAAAACTTCGAGCACTGGTACAATATCAAAACCTCTAAGACGGGAACTGACATCTTCGAACAAAGAGTCTAAACGTCCAAATAAATCGAAGAGTGGCCAATCTGTAAAACACATGAAGCTCGAATTGAACCGACTACGACTAATGACCAAAAGTTTGGAGAATTCCGGGGGCGAAAAAAAATGTGTCAATGAATCGGAGAAAGAGAATATTTCAAATACATTTAAAAAATTGAATGATTCAGAAGTCATCACGTATAAAAATTCGTAAGTAGATGATAATAGTATATAATTAAATATTTCCATTCTCTCTCTCTCTCTCTCTCTCTCTCTCTCTCTCTCTCTCTCTCTCTCTCTCTCTCTCTCTCTCCCCCCAACAGCCTAGTCAAAATGATGTCAATATGACGTCAAAACCGTCGTTTATCATCTTTCCTGTTCTAGACTTTCTCTGTTATAGAATACAAGCAAAATTCGGTATTATTTATGTGTGAACTTTTTTTAATTTATCGATTAAATATTATATATCTATATGATTTTGTAGCCATTTTTTATCCCAAATGGAAGTTGATACACCTTGTACGAAAACAAAGGATGAAGAATTATTGGAATTAGGTTCCGATACGGAATTTGCACCAGATGCTAATGAATCTTTGGACAAAAATGCCGACGAAAATAATAGTCCATCAATACTCGACTCTAGACCATATCTAAGGAAGAGATCTCGACTTGCATTTTATCCAGTCAAGAATAATGCAAATGCAACTGAAAATAGTGCTACAACACTAGTGAACAACACTAGTGAAAGTTCCGAAGATGTGATCTATCCCAGTCCTACGCAAAGTCCTAACCTTGCGTCTAAATTCAAACAGTATTTAAAACTCAAGAGGAAAATTCTTGTAAAACGTATAGATTTTGGATTATGTCCTTCGCCTAAACATACTTCTGAAATTTCCGAAGATGTAATAGAAGTCAGTCCTACGCAAAGTGTTTCGTCTAAAGCGTCTAAAGTCAAACAGTGGTTAAAACTCAAGAGGAAAACTGTAAAACATATAGATTTTGGATTATGTCCTTCGCCTAAACATACTTCATCCCAAATGGCAGTTGATACATCTTGTACGAAAACAAAGGATGAAGAATTATTGGAATTAGGTTCCGATACAGAATTTGCATCAGATGCTAATGAATCTTTGGACAAAAATACCGACGAAAATAATAGTCCATCAATACTCGACTCTAGACCATATCTAAGGAAGAGATCTAGACTTGCATTTTATCCAGTCAAGAATAATGCAAATGCAACTGAAAATAGTGCTACAACCAGTGATGGAAAGTTGGATAGGCTGGACGCAGCGAATTTCCCCCTCCACTACGCACACAGAGCAACGCTCGGTCTATCGGTGTGTCGGCAGCGCTCGGCAGTGCCGAGCGAGAGGGGGAATATTACTCCCTCCTTGTCGCTCTCACTTAGCTCGCGCGATCGTCGCCCGCCGATGAAAAAGTGGGGAGGTGAGTCCAGTAACGTACACCGCGTGGCGCGTAGATATATACACGTCTAACCGTTAATTTAGGCGGGAATCGACGGAATGCGGCCGACAGGGGCAATAGCTAGGTTATAGGTATAGATAAGTTTAGGTAAGTATATTATAATAATTACATATATATATTTTTTTAAACATGGATAAAGGAGCTATCAAAAAAAGTAGAGTTCGGAAATTCCAGACATCATGGCTAGATGAAGCGATCTTTAAAGGATGGTTAGCTCCCCATCCTATTATAAAAGATAAAGCATTATGTTTATTGTGTGATAAAGCTATCGTATGCATTAAAACACATTTAATTCTACATTCGCAGTCAGCCTCACATATTCAAAAAGCATCTTATCAAAATTTACGTCAAGAAACAGTAGAAAATAGTACAAATTCTCTTTCTCATAAAGATAAAGTAAAACGCGCGGCAATAAAATTCAATGCCTTTCTTGCTGAACATAATGTTTCTATTCAAATCGCGGATCATTTAATTCCCGTAATGAAAGATATGTTTACAGATTCCAAAATTGCATCAGATCTTTCACTCAATCGACATAAATGTAAAGACATTATTACACAAGTAATAGCGAAACGCGAAGTTGAAGAAACTATTAGTAATTTACAAACGTCAAAATTTTCAATTTTAATAGATGAAAGTACTGATATTACAGATACTAAAACCATGTGTGTTCTTGTCCGATATGTTTCACCAAAAACTAAAAAAGTGATGACACAATTATTAGATTTAGTTCCTTTAGACGCTAGAGATTGTTCTGCTGCAAAGCTTTTCGAAATTTTTAAAAATCTTCTTAAAGAAAAACAGATTCCTTTAAAGAATGTTATTGGAATGGCAAGTGACAATGCATCTGTAATGGTAGGATGCAATAACTCTTTTATGTCGCGTTTAAAATTAGAAATTCCGGACTTAGTAACATTAAATTGTATATGTCACTCATCCGCGATTATAGCTAGTAAAGCTTGTCATAAATTACCGCAATCATATGAAACTTTAATTCGAGCCGTTGCTTCGTATGTCTCGGGTAGTGCAAAGAGATGTGCAATTTTGGGTGAATTTCAGGAATTTTTTAATGGAGAAAGAAACAAAATTTTAAAATTATCAAATACAAGATGGTTAGCTTTATATCATTGTGTAGTCCGGTTACTTAACAATTGGGAAGCTTTAAAAAATTATTTTCTTTTGGCAGTAGTAGAAGATAAATTAAAATCCGCTGAAACAATTTTGCAACAATTAAATGACCATACGATTAAAGCATATTTATTATTTTTAAAATACGTATTAAATTTTTTTAATAATTTTAATGCCTTTTTCCAATCTCGCGACATTTTAATTCATAAAATATTTGAAAGTAGTCGACAAATAATTATTGATATCGGTAAAAATTTTCTTGTACCACAGGCGTTAAAAGATATAAATAATATTATTTTAGATAATCACATAAAAGATGTCAATGATATATATGTGGGGCCTGAATGCGAAAGCCTTTTACAGACATTACCTTTAGAATGCGCGCAAGGAATTAAAAGAAATTGTTTAAATTTTTATGAAACTTCACTTCGCGAAATGTTGAAACGTTTACCATATAATGATGATATTTTTGAACAATTAATGTTTTTACAGCCAAAAATTGCACTTTACTATGAAGGTAGAACAAAAATTATAGATTTGACTTTACTTGCAACGCGTATAGGATGTATTGATATTGAAAAATTAAATTTTGAATGGAAAATTCTACCTTCTATTTATAATGATGTTCAGAAAGGATTACTCCACAGTTGCAGAGATCTCGTTAATAAATCATCGTCATCATCTTGTTCATGATGTTCAATATCATCACATAAAAATTCATCGTTATGATGGATGTCATTGAAAACAAATCTTCTGAGAATATCTTCAACTAAATTTTGCTCAATATCAACATGCTGAATAGGAACATGTGGCAAATCGGGCCGCAAATCCTCAAACAGAAAGTCAGGATTGACGTGAACAGGGGATAAGGGAGCGGACAGATCGGCAGGTACATCCCCATCATCAGGAAGCTCAGTTCCAAGTTGAATATGTGCTCGAGGATTTTCAATATGGATTTCATTATTGATAGCTTCCTCTTGTGAAGCATTAAGAATTTCTTGGAGTTGATCTCGAGCAGCAGATGCTGCCTGATGCTTTATGTAGCTCGTTTTAAGAATCTTCTTTGGAGGCATGGTTACTTAAATAAACAAAAATAAATAAAACAATAAATAGAATGAATTCAATGCTAAATATCTGATTTAAAGTTTTATAAGAGTGTCTCAAATTTTGTAAACCCATTCCTTGAAAAATCCAGGATTTTCTAGGAATTTTTATCAAAATTTTTAAGTAAGATTAGGGAATTTTTTAATACAGCTTTAAAACAATTTTATTTTACTACACACGCGTTTTTTAATATTTTTTAAGTATGTAATTACAAAAAAAAGTCACTTAAGATTTGAAATTAAATTAAAAAAAGTACTACAAGAAAATAATATGAACTAATGTCATATAACAATGTCTACTGTATATGGATGTAGCTTATCAGAAGTGCAGAATTTGAAAGATGGTAAAAGATGCAACGCTAATTTGATAAAGGATATTATTTGTTATATCAATTGAATAATACATATTGCGGAATTATGCACTAAAGAATTAACATTGAGCTGTTAATTATATAGTCTGGACAATATATTTATCAAATAATTGACAATAAAATGTTATTTAAATATTGAAAGTAACAGAAACATATAAATTTTATTTTTAAATTTATATTTGATATCTTTTTTTGACAAAATTATTTTTTACATTTTCTGTATCCAGTGATGAAACGTTTGAGAATTTCAGAAAATGCTCAGAAAAATCTAAATTTTTTGGTTACAAAATTGCTATTGGCAACTTTTAACTGCCTATCGAAATTGTCGAAAATATTAAGTCAATTATCACTAATTGCAAGCAATTTTGCCATGTGAGCAAGAGAATAAGAAATACATGTGCAATGTATAATTCGACTGTTCAGGAAGTTCTTCAAAATTATAATTACGTACTGCAAAATCTTTTTGTAACTGCTAGGACAAGGAGGAGAAAGGGGGGGTTCAAACGATGTCCCCGCATTACTCAAACGCTCATTTATACATTCTCGCGTCGGCATGGTCGTGTAACGGCCTTTTTGTCGCCGTCGACGCGGACATGCCCGCCAAGTATTTAGGTTTCCCCGCGTTGTGCGAGCCACGTCCTCGTGTCACGGCAGTCACGTCAATGAGTTCCTCGAAAGCACCGTCGAATCGTGCCTCCTCGCCACCGAAGATCGTATAGATAAACCCGCGTATGAACGTCCCGTTTCGATCGGAGGATACTTGCCCGCTACCACGGATAAAGTATAAAAAATTAAGAACCGGGACTACGTTAACGGCCGATCTCAACGGTGGTTTCCTCGATAGCGAATGAATAATGGCGAGAATTTGTTTATCTCTTTGGAAAATTCTCCAAAAATTTCTTGATGTTTTGCCGTACTTATTCGGATTTGTTTTCACGCGAGTCGCCAATTTTGAGAAAATCTATCAGAATCGTTTCGTTCATTTATTTATACAGAATTTACGTCTGCAAATTATAATGCGAATTCTGCAAGATGAAAAATATTTTTGTGAATATTGAGATTGTCGGTAACGTTTGAATTACGATTGAATTACGGTTACATTTGAAATACAAGTCGCTAACTGAAATTTCAGAAGTGCAAGAGCGAATACAGAAACGCAAGCGTATTTATGTCTGCGGGAGCGTTATTATACGTATAAATATTTTCTGAAACGCGTATATCATTGTTATTATCACGTGTACGTTATAAAATATAGTCCAATCTTTTCATCCGGCCGCGTAAGTCCCTCGGGATGAGCAAGTATCCGAGAATTCAGGATGAATCGAGATGAATTAACGCGGAATCCTCTCACTCGAGCAGGTGGGAGTATTATTTACGAGAGCGTGGGAAAAGTAGCGAACATTCCAGATCGCACGTGGCGCAAACGATTTTCCAAGCGACCACGATGCCTCCCTTAGAAGAATTTCGCCTATTGTATCATATTGTTACCAGTTAAAACTAATATTTGTAAGTTCTTGTTCAAAACGCATTAAAAACACATTTGATACGTTTACAGTTTACAAGAAACATATATTTTTGGCTTTTTATACTTGACTTTTAAGATTTTACACTTTACTTTTTAAGACCCCATTTTTAGTTAGTAAGATTCAAATTTGGAATATTTAATTAAATCAAAATTTTTAATTTGAGATATTTAATTTAATGCTTAATTCAAGGAATAGAACAAAATATATAAAATTGGAGAAAGTGATTATTCTCGCTCGTATACACCTACCTATATTATCTACATGTCCTGTGTTCATTCAATTTTACATATATAACGTCAAAAATATTAAACGTTGAATGAAACAGGACTATCTATGGTTGCTGCCGCTCGTAATGACGGATGGCCGTTGTCCACGACGAAACGTAATTCGGGTCGTCACTTTAAACTGTTTACACGCATTCCGGGGAGGGAAAGAGTCGTCTTATTAGCGTCAGTAAGCGAACACGTGCGGCCGTATCAAGCGCCGGCATTCTTTCGCTTCGGCAGACGTTACTCATAAAACACTGTCGCGGATTCTCCCTCTTCCTAGCTGCAGATCAATTCGTAACTGCCTCAGTGAATCCATTACGTTAAAGCTCCGTTTACTCTGTGATTATGAATTTTTGGTTGAAACTAGAGGAGATGATGGAGATACTTCTATCGAAAAAGTAGATCGTGTTATATCGGGTAAACGTGAAATAATCGATATAATTTAATATGATATTAATCTAATATAATTGATTCACATAACACGTTTGAAAGATGTTTATTAAACGAATAAACGTTGCTTTTAATGATTTTAAGTTAATGATCATGAGTATTACTGGAATTATATATACGATAAAAAGATCTTGACGTAATTATCTTTTTACTTTACGTGGAATTGCAAAGGAAAAGATTTTATTTCCACGAAGTCGGACGCGATCGAGAAATTCGTTTCTCGTAAAGAACGTCGCGGCGTTCGTACCTATAAGACGCAATATTGAAGAACGTATGTAAACCGGTTTAGGCCCTTATTCCCTAGAGTCAGGGCAGTTTTTTAGTTACTATTATTAGAGGCACACATGTGGCCGTGTTAAGCCATTTGTCGACGACGACGGGACAGCGGCGAGAGTACCGTTTAATAAACGATCAATCATAAATAAACGTTACAAACCGAAATAACTCAATTTTCGTTATTTCAAAAATTCAGCAATGTTATGTATTCCTGAAAAATCACAATTCCGCCGAGCGAAATTACTCCACAGAATTCCGCGACAGATTCGAAATGCGAATTTCACTATTTTTTGCTATTTTCGTTTCTATTCCCTTATTTCGAGCAAGATTGCGAACGCGAACGATCCGTCTCTCGTTGTCGTAGCGGTCGTGATGGCCTCTCCCCCGCACGCGGCACACGAGCGGAGCTGGTTGCCTCACCGCGACAACGACGCTCGTGTCCGTAATCGTTTTCGAGGCGTGCAATTGGCCATCCTAATTCACGGAGGAGATGAGCTCGGCGGAAGATTGCATTTGCAACGAGCGAGCGGCCCCGGGGTCTCACGAGAGCGAGCGAGTCCCGCGAGCGGATCACGGCCGCGGGGGATATTGTCGCGTTGCATTCTGATCGCGCGATTGCGCGCACGTACGTGAACATACGTGCGTGCCCACGAGAGAAATATGACACGCGGCGATTTGAAATGAGCTAAAAGGATCGCTGCTTGACGCGGATTCTCCGCGCGTGTGTAGACGAATCATCGCGCATCGTTCCTCTAGGTCGGTATTCATATTATAATCCGATCTTATAAGATTATTTATCAAAATCTACACGTTTAAAGTTATATGACCTCGAGACGCTCCGTACGATCATTTTTTTGACTGGACGGAGTCGTAAGACTATATACGATTAAGCTTGAGACGATCTTGAATAAGATTGTCCCTTTGACAAATAAGGAATTGGATGCCATTCCTCTCGTTTATGTTTTTGTACAAATCAAATATTATATATCTATGTGTTTATTGAGAAAAAAAAATGAATTTAATTTGATATAGTTTATATGTATAATCATTACTACAATAAGTAAATCTATGAAATAAAATGTATAAAATTCATATTTTATAGACGTGATTTTTACATTCGAATACATAGCTAATTGTGTGTACTCTCTAAATTTCTTGGAGTGGGAATACTGCCACTGAGGTCTCACTCCAAAAGAGTGAAATTTGACTGGAGTGGCAGTATTCCCACTCTAAGAAATTTAGAGAGTAAACTTCGTAGACGGTAAAGAGCGGAATTGCATTACAGATTGTTATATATTGACAAATTTATAAAATTAATCTGCAACTCAAAAGAAAGAAATAGGAAGAAGAATACGCGGAGATGGCTTCTCTGTATTTCCCATTTCTTGCTTTGCTTGTGAAATCCGGGATGATATAACGTCAAAATACGAATTAGATTTAACGTTTCAAATGAAAGCAATTCCGAGTGTGGTCGGTAAATAAATAAAATATAAATTTCTTCGTGGGTAGTCTAAAACATATGGCGGATCTCAATCAAAAAATTGTCCAACGGTGTCTAAATTCTTAACGGACTTACGTCCCTTCAATCTTTTCCCCTCTGTTCAGACAACGCTCGCCTTTCTGCGCGAGTCGCGCAAAAAAAGACCTCCCTCCGCTCCCTCCTCGGACTTGCATTTTTATCGGATCATTGATGTTAGATAACGAAAAAGCACATATACTTTCGGCGGATGTGTAACGCATTTATAGCCACTAAAACAGCGCGCGGGCTTATTCCGGTCGATTGACGCATGCTGAATTCAGTAAATAAGTATAACTCCGAACTTTCTTCTCTCAGATTTATTTTTAATATTGAAAGCCACGTGAATTTGTTTTGGATATGCGATATTGATTCTATAAAGCCGTGATCAGACTATACGGATTAGGATTGAGATTGGATTGAAATTTAATCAATCAGAATAAAGAAAACTAACTTCAAGTTTAGTGAACTTTGCTCTAATTGGTAAAATTTCAATTCAATCTCAATCCCAATCCGTAGTCTGATCACGGCTTAAACAGTGACTGTAACATAATTGTAATTATGTTTATAATATAAAAAGCATTTTACGTTGTTATTAATTTTTTTTAACTGCATTGGTTCTATAAAGTGAATTTGTGAATCAAGTGTTTCGATATACTTATAATGTAAGCAACTCATTAACGAAATGTTCAAATCATGTTATTTGATCATTTGTACGCTATTATTTCGATAGCGAACAATGAAGACTTTATCTCTACGCTCACGATAATCTTCAATAATTCGCAAAAAATAAAAAAAACAAACATTCATCACAGTCGTAATCGCAGTTAAAATACGTGATCGACAGCTGAAGTACATTGAGGATCGAGGTCGAATTTTAGCCACGAGCAGGTTTCCGGCGTATTAATTACGGAGATTAATCTCGTCGGATAGGCGCGTGCTGATGAACGCGGCTCACAATACGCGCCGCATACGGATCGCAGACGAAATCGGCAGACTATAAAAGTTTTCTGTGCACTCGCGCCCCTCCGCACACATACGTGCGCGCGCACACCA